>SKCR01028120.1:0-57536 GCA_019454045.1 Zanthoxylum bungeanum
ATCCTGACAGCTAGGGCACGTTCAGAATTCCGCTTTTTACTTGAATTTACCTAGTATCTGATATACATCCGGTATAAATAAATCTTTATCGGCTACATCCTCACAGCAGAGGCACGGTCTTGGATGTAGTCACAAAGAAGTATTCATAACCGTATTGACAAGACAGACCATATAACATGCATCAAATACAAAATTACATTCAAACCTTGTTACTTAGGGATTTTCCGCTAAGTGTCATACACCCTAAATCTAACCAATTTAGATCCTAATAAGCATGCATAAAGTCAAGAAAACATGATTAAACATTGATTCAATGAAGGCTAATCATATTAGGTGGCCTAGAATCAGACTCGCTCTGATACCATTTTGTAGGGGTTTTTAGGGGGTGAATCCGGTAACGCAGCGGAAGCGGTGAAAATCCAATTTTCAGATTTCAAAAATTTTTCTCGGATTAATTAAATAAACATATTTATTTAATATTCCAATAATCAAATTATGAAAATAAATTCAATAAAACAATTTTAAGTGAATTTACCGAAATGCCCTTGCTTTGGTTTTTTGTCCGTTTTAGTCCGAAATTGATCCAATCAATTTTGAATGATTCTAAATCATTTCTAAGATGAACTTATGATGTTCATAACATCAAAACACCAAAAGCACCAAAATCCCCAATTATTTTGTCAAAGCCGAGAGCACCCTCCAAGGAGCACATTTGTGCACTTTGTCATTTCATGTCTCAAAACACATCTAAATGTAATCCAATGAACATGAAACTTTATATGCATCATATACACCACAAATACACAACATGTATGAAAATCCCCAAATTTGGAATTGGTCATGAACCCTAATTTTTCAATTTCCTCAAATTGGACAAATTAGACCAAATAGTTTAAATCAATTACTTAATCATCATTCTTCCATCCAATCCAAGTCTCAACACAGTGAAACAACTCAAGATCAAATCTAGGTCATTTAAGAGTGGGTCAATAACTCTAGATTAGCAACATGGTTTCCAAAACCTTAAAAGAAAGTTTATTACTACAATAGTATACATTTCCTTCACTATACATGCTCAACACTTCTATCAAACTTCCATCAACAAAAACACAAAGAAATAAAGAAATAAATAATCTAAGAACATCACATGTTGAAGCCTAGAACCTAAGGAACAATTTCCTCTCTAATAGCAAGTTTGAAAAACTTACTAAATTCCAAGCTATCTTTGATATGTCTTTCTTTTCTCAAGCTTTCCTTAGTTTTCTTCAATGGAGTTTATTTGGTAAAGTGTATTAGGTTAAGTGTAAAGTGAAATGAAAATCAATATATACATGTTACAATAAGGCCTTGGCCGAATTTCACATATACCAAATATAAGACATGTAATTTCATTTTCATTTCAAGCTAATTTGGTCAACTTGCATAAATATCTTAATAACACTTTATTATATATTATTTAAGTCAACAAAAGCAACTAACATCATTTACTTAAATATCCTAACATAAGATATTTATATTTTAATTAATTTAATCATTGAACAATTAAATAATTAATTAATTAATCAAATACAAATATATTAAATATATGTATAATATTTACATTAAATATTAAAAAATATATTCATTTAGGATAAAAGTCAAAAAACTCATTTTGACTATTAATTAATGTGTATTTAAATTAATCAAGTATTAAATGTAAATACACAATAATTAGGCAAATGACTATCTAGTCCTTTTAGCACGTATCTTGCGTTTAACCTTTAAATGACTTTATAAATAATCAATATTATTTATTAATGTTGCTCTAGTGCTCTACGAGTAAGTTTCATTATTGAGACTCTCTAGATTCAGGTATATCCGTCACGAAATCAAATTTCGTGTCCATAATCTATCCACCCGTGGATTATGACGATCACGGATAATCTCGCTGAACCATACAGGTCGAGGTCATGGCAAATGTATAATTCCTCCGTCACAGGTATCCGGATAAATCCCAGAGATATAGATGTAAACGTCAAATCTCTATCGGGATTTTCCAGTCGACTATTCTATTAGCAATCTAAAAAAGAATGTTTAGAACTAGCTTCTAAACTTTACCACGGCCCATGGTTTTATCTGATTGCTAATCATATGGACTACCTATGCTCTAATACATAGAACTGACGGATCCTATCTTGATGCACATAGGACACCCTGAGGATCTGTCTACACCCAATGAACATGCGGAGGTTTGATCTAAATAGATCGGTGACGTGACTGCCGTCTAAGTGTAGAAGATGTCTCATGTGCCCACAATGGCATCTCAAGTCTAAGAATCACAAGTGCTACTCAACCCAAGAAGATTCTTATTGACGCTGGTGTACCATCCATTAAGAATCTTCGGTGAGTCGTTCAGTGTTTATCCGCTATAAACACCTACACGTCTATACTAGTCTCCAAGACTTATGGTTCATTGAGAAACCATTGGAATCATATATTCCAGTATACGACATGTACCGGTCTCAACGGGTTTACTATACTGACCAAGTAGTGTAAACCTTGACCAGGAACAGTCTGAGAATGACAACGTCATGATACTTCTCAATGTCCGTTGCGACGCTTTTGCAACTGTATCATGACTAATCATTCTAGGGTCATTACGTCTTTACCATATAGAAAGATAGATTATATTATAGAAACTGAATATATTATTCATAATAATAATGTTTTACAGAAGTATTTAATAGAAATACAACCGGGAATTGGCGCTCTGAGCACCAACCCCAACATAGACATCATTACTAAAGAACGACCACGAGTGTTGCACGTCCAACATGTGTATTTATAACAAACACCTAATTGTTTAGCTCTTCGTTTCTTAGCATAAGTGTTTTTCTCCAAACTAGGTATATAAGAGATGAATGAATCGAGAAATTTAAGAAATCATATTTTAACCACATTTTTCATGTAAGGGTTTTAACCTTTTTTTGGGTGGTCGTTGTGTCATGACATTATCTTTTAAATGTATTATGCGTGTCCATTTTAAATGATTAATATATTTTATATCTTTTAAAGTCCATAAAATTCCTTATTTATGTTCTTTCAAAATAAATAACTTACTTTCTTGATCGTTTGTGAGAGAGGAAGAAATTATCACAATGTAAGTTTGTTTATCTCCAAGAAATGTATACTTCAGTCCTTCCGGAAAAGTCTTTAATTCCAATTTGAGTGTTTCCTCATGTTTTTCTTCTTCAAATGTTCCTAATTCCTCAAAATTTTATTTCTCTCCATCATCTTCCAGTATCTGTGTAAAATCAAGTAAAAAATCATTAGGAATTTCTTTTTCTAATTGTGTACATGATTCAAGAAAATTAACTGTACAAATTTTCATAGGATCTGATATTTATGAATTTTATATCGTTGGAAAGCTAAGACAGAGACCTACAACTTCTACGTTGGATATTTTTCCAAATTCGAATCAGAAACAAGTCAACAATCGTGATTACTGTGGATGCTACAGTAAATTTTGAGAATGGCCTAGATTGAGTGATGTGGCACAATCTTAGCCACTCATTTCATTACAAAAAATTAGATCTCTTCTTATAAATAGAGGACTATTCATTCATCCCTCTCACTTCTCAAAAAATGTGAGCAAGTATTAAGAAGTTATCTCAATTTTTATCCACTCCTTAGACCATTTTGAAGTAGCAAATGATGATTCCAAACACATCTCATGCAAAGTAAGTTCTTTATTCTCTTTCCCTCCTCTAATTTCAATTTTGAGCTTGAAATATAAAGCCCTAAATCGTCATTCATGAACTCTAGTTCCTCACTTTTTCATTTTAGCTTAATGTAGTGATTAGTAAGCATATTCATGCATTGTATGATCTTATACACATGGATTATCCAATTTAGAGGGGGCTGACCGAAGGAAGATAAGAGAGTGGAGTTGATATTTTTGTTGTGTTTTGATGAAAAATAATGTGGTGTAATCAAGCCTTTTTCAATTGTGTATGGATGAATTATACTTTGTGGTTAAATGATGCTAGATAATGGTTTGTGTTTGATTGATGATATGGAATGAGTTTAGGTTAAATTGAATTGAAGTTTGGATGATAGTGTTGGTGATTACTTTGGGCACTGTCCTTGAGGAGTTTGTGTTTGGCCCCGACATCGGGCGAGTGTCATGACTCCAATGGGCATATCAAGGGGAGGCTCTCCATCTCGGGTCAGGTCGTGTGAGCGATGCGGATCATGAGAATGCTCTCCGTCTCAGTGCAGGTCGTGTGAGTGATGCCAAACATGGGAATGCTATCTGCCTCGAGTTAGGTCATGTAGCCATCGCGACGCTCAATACTTGATGTCGTGACGTGGATCATGAGGGTGCTCTCTGCCTCGGGTCTGATCATATGGGAGTCGCGATGCGCAACACTCAGCGTCGTGACGTGTAACAAGCATATGCTCTCTACCTCAGCCCTGACCAAGTGGAAGTCACGATGCTCAACATCTGGCGTTGAGACGCGTACCCTTTTTCGAGGATCATTTTTAGCCTTTTTCAATTTCATCCTAGAATGTTAGAAGGCATCCTAAGGGATTAGTATCATCGTACATACACGTATTATGGCATGTCACAAACACATTACGTCATTTAGTGATAATAGTTCCTAAACATATTCACGACTTATGTACTAATTAAATTCATCAATTATAGATTATCGGCATGAACTATAATTCTCTTTGACGAAGTGAAGTAGTGACAGTCAGATTCCAAATCAGTGAGTGGACCTTTTCTTTTCAAGTTGAGATTTATTTTTGATTCGAGACTTACTTTTAAATGCATTAGGGCGTTAGCCAAGGTGATTTCCAGTTATTTCATAAATGAGAATGTTTTGAGAAGTTTTGAGATTAAAAGTAGGATTTTATTGATTTTAGAGGCATGGGGGAAAAACCCACCACAGATGTGACTTATGGAATTGACGGATATAGACATGTGCACATGTAGAGTAGGACTAAGGGGACAGCGATACGTAACTCCCCTAGATATTAGTTTCAGGGTTAGGGATACGGCGATATGTAACGACCATATACCATAGATTCAGGGACATTATGATGGCATGTATTGGGGACAGTGATACGTAACGCCCCAATGTCATGGATTTGCACATTTGGCTCTAGTTCAGTGGCTTGGGGGACAACGAGACATAATGTCCCAAGACCACTAGTTAGGCATATGAGGGGACGGTGATATGTAACGCCTGCATACTTCAGATTTTCTACAGATTTCTAGAAATATGGTTTTCATAAATGATGGTTTAAATAAAGAGTTTCAGAAAAAACAGTTTTATGAGAGACTTTCAACATAATAGTTTTATGAAAGAGTTTCAGAAAGAATTCAGTTTTGTAGAAAGATCACAGAGTTTTACAGACAGAAAGTATTTCCAGAAAAGTTTCACAGAAATAGATTGGTTTTCAGATGAGAAAAAAGTTTTCATAAAATATTGATCTTCTTGAGATATTTTTTGAATCCAGAACCATGAATTTATTTTAAAGCATTTCAGTTTCAGTTTTAAACTTTCCACTCATTAGGTCGTTCA
Organism: Zanthoxylum bungeanum; assembly: GCA_019454045.1. Lineage (NCBI taxonomy): Eukaryota > Viridiplantae > Streptophyta > Magnoliopsida > Sapindales > Rutaceae > Zanthoxylum > Zanthoxylum bungeanum. The sequence goes on from SKCR01028120.1 coordinate 5,574, forward strand.
AACGATCTAACCCCCCACTCCCATTGTTTATGTTTTACAGGTTTACCCGGAAGGCGAGCTCCAGAGGATGGATACTGATGGTAGTCACTAGAGTGTTTAAGTCCACCAGGTCGAGTTCATAGGCTTTACACAGTCAGTGTCAAAGTAAAGTTGCATGTTTATCATTAGTAATGTATAAGTCTTTGTAATGTGTTAAAAGTATTCATGAACAGAGTTGTAAAGAGAAGTAATATTGAGTATAAAATTATGACTATTAAGTTACATTTTATGGTGTTGAGTTAGGCAATGGTCCCTTGTGTATGAGTTTGCATTTGAATTGAGACTAATAGTGATGATTATAGTCAGAATCTCAGGGGATAGGTCACCATATTCCTTGTCGGTATCATCTCCGAAAGAGGGATATTACACGACGATACGTAACGCCCCCATGCGTTAGGTTTTCTACAGATTCTCAGAAAGATGGATTTTAGAAATGATGGTTTTAGATAAGAGTTTCAGAAAAAACAGTTTTTGAAAAACTTTCAACATAACAGTTTTAATGAAAGAGTTTTAGAAAGAATTCAATTTTATAAGAATCTTAGAGTTTTACAAACATGAATGATTTCCAGAAGAGTTTTCATAGAAAAAGATGTGCTTTCAGATAAGAAATTTTTTTCAGAAAAAATCAGTTTTCCTTGAGAGGATTTTCATTCCAGAAAAATGAATGTTTCATAAGTATTTTAGTTTCTATTTTTAACTGTCAACTCACTAGGTCGTTCAAACAATCTAACCCCCTAATTCCCAGTAGTTCTGTTTTACAGGTATACTCGGAGGACGAGCTCGAGAGGATGGATACTGATGGCAGTCACTAGGATATTTGGGTCCACCAGATCGAGTTCAGAGGTTTAGTACAGTCAGAATCAAAGTAAAATTGCATGTATACCTTAGTACTTTATAAATCATTGTAATGAGTTAAAAGTATCCATTTCAGAGTTGTAAAGGGAAGTATTATTGAGTACATAGTTAATAGTGTTGGGGTTTTGGCGCGGGCGCAGCGGAAGCTCGCGGTTCGGGTGAAATCATAATTTTAAAACTTTTTAAATTACCGAATAAATTATTTAATATCCAATATGAATAATTCATTCATATTTTACCTAAACATATTTATTCAATATCAAATAACGACATAAATAGTTAAGAAACACCACGAAACTTTGATGAAAATATTTTTCCGCAAAATGGCATAAAACATGTTTTTGACCGAACCGACTACCCAATGCACATGGGGCTGCCCAGGTCAGCCCCAAAAGTACTAGGGCAATTCATGGGCTGCCCAAACAGTGAATTGTTCACTGTTTGGGCAGCCGTCACCCGGTTGGCTCAAAAGTCACCCGATAATACCGTTTTTTTTTACTGTTTTCACATATTTCAACTCCGAAACAGTTTCTGACAATTGTTCCAATACCCAAAACACATCCAATGCATTTATATGACATAATTTTCATCACCATAAACCTAGTTTTCCAGGTCTGATCCAGAAACCTAAAATATCAATATTTCATGCTTTAATCCAATTTTTCTTAACATTAATCACATTAATCACAACACCAATCCAAGCCACCACCAATGAAACACCCAAGAATAATTCTAGGCATTACAAGAGTGGTCATAACACTCTAGAATGACAACATATCATCAAATGATCAAATTGAACAAATATTACAATAATATCATTCAATTCTACTTCACACATGCACCAAGCCTTCAATTCCATCTTTCAAATAAAAAACACCCAAATTCTAAATAAAAGAAGAAACCCTAGAATCTCTCTAGATGATCAAGAACAATAAACATGCTTTCTAAGCTTAGGGATATTGAGGATTACCTTTAATCTCTTAATTTCCTTAAGCTAATTCTTGATTTTCTTCACTTTTCCTTCTTGAATCATCAAGCAAATTTGAGAGCTATTTTTGGAAGATGTTTTCGGCCATGGCTTCCTTGGAAGGGAAAATAAAATTTTTCACTTTAAAAAAATTTAAATTGCCGACTTTGAGGGGCATTCTTGTCATTTTGACTTGATTAATCTAATTAATAATAATAATCTTTAATTTGACAAATCAAATTTGTACACTTAAAGCTTAATAAAATCCTGCCACTTGTAGCCAATAATAATCAAACATATATTCCATAACAATGATGAAATATATATATCATTTAATCATCTAAATATTTAACATTTAAAGATCTAAATAATTAATTAATATAATTATTAATCCATATGTATTTTATTTACATTAAATAAAATACGTATAAAAGTGACATGTGTCAAAATCTCATTTGAAAATTAATTAATGTGTATCTAATCAAATTATGTATTAAATACAAATACACAATAATTACGATTGACCAAAAAATGCCCCTATGCATGTGTTTTCGTTTAACCGTTTAAGCGATTCAAATTAACTCATTTAATTCGGTAAAATATTATGAATAATCTATATTATTCATAACGCATTGTCCAAGTGCTCAACGAGTACACTTCATTTTGCGAGACTCTCTAAGTTTAGGTTTATCCGTCACGAAATCCAATTTCGTGTCCATAATTCACCAACTCATGAATTATGACGACCACTGATAATCTCGCTAAACTATGAAAGTCGAGGTCATTGCATATGTATAATCCATCCATCACAGACTATCCATATTATACCTGGGATATAGATAAAAACGTCAAATCCTTATGGTATAATATAGTCGACTTTCAAATTTACGATCTCTAAATAACACTCAGAACTCACTTCCAAATTTATACCACAGCTATGGATTTACTAGATCGCAAACACGTGTAGGATACATATGCATTGTACACAGGACTGCAGATTCTATCTTGATACGCACTGGATATCATGAGCATTAATCCACACCCAACGAACAGGTGGAGGTCTGATCTAAATAGATCGGTGACGTGACCGCCATCAAAGTGTGGAGGATAAATCATATATCCAATGTGGTATCTCAAGTCCAAGGACCACTATGATCGCTCAACTCGAGAAGATTCCTATTGACGTTGGTGTACCATCTATTAGGAAATCTTCAGTGAATCGTTCAGTGTTTATCAAATAAACACCTACATGTCTATACGAGTCTCCCGAGAATCATGGTTCATTGGGATAAACCATCGGACCAAGTCACGATATACGACATGTACTGGTCTCAGTGGATTTTACTAACCGACCCGTGTTAGTAAATCTTGACCAGGAACGTTATTTAAGGATATACAACTTATAGTGACGCTTCCCAATGTCAATTACAAACTACGTTATAACTGCGCACTATATTGTAAATCATAGGGTCTTTGTCTAATATACACGTATCACTAAATCAGATTTAGTTTCAATCTAATCATAATTAGATATCTAATCGCAATTAGATTGAATATGTATGTAAAAGACAATAGGAGCTACCATTAAATAAGTAATATTATGGAAAAAGGAATTGTTCGTATTCATGAATCGGACATAAATACGATCCGGATTGGCACTCTGAGCACCAACCCTAATAATTTTTCCCACTTGCTCTAGTGCCAATCCACGGTATCATATACATATCTAAATGTGTATCACATACTTATGGCCCTCAAGAGCTCACCTAGCACTCAAAAGGTAGACAACAACAAGTAAGCCCACTATAACAAATTGATTTTATCCAACAAACCCAATCGTTTCCTTAACCATCATCTTTCATATTTTGTAGAACCCAAGTTCTACATCAATATGACTCAATTGCGATATCAATATTGTGCTATAGCTATTAAGTTGTCTAAGTATTTAGAGATCAAATCCAAAATACTATGTAGACAACCACAAACACAATACTAATACCAAAACTTCTAGTATATGAGATCACTATGCAACTTCACAAGTCAATACTTCATAAGTTACAAGTTATTCTACTAATTCAGTAGAATCAAGCGTGGCACTCCCACTACATCTTTTCTGACTTTATATGAACGTCATAATTAGACTCAAAACTAATTTGATCCTTATGGTTGCAGACTATATTCTCCATGAATAAGAAACTCGTTCTTAATATCTCCAAGATAACGAAGAACATGTTTCAAGACCCATCCTATGTTCTCTAGGGTATCAAAATAACTAATAATAATTATGATTAAATTGATATCTTTAATCGCACATAATATAGTATTCATTATGCCATTATCATATGATGCATAAGATTGACTAGATATTCTAATCAATTTCTCTTTCGAAAAAGGAATCATCCATTAAGAAAGATAAATGCTATATACAAAAGACACACTAACTGTCAAACAATTATACTAACTTTCGAAAAAGGAATCATCCATTAAGAAAGATAAAGTCTTGTTGTGTTCTTTATTAGATCATATCTAATGCACGACTATTGAGAGTATCTCACAAGTCTCTTAGATTTATATCAAATATGAAACTTTATATCAAATATAACAGAGACTACTCCTGCTGTTTTCACGGAGAAAAGAAGACTTAGGTAAACGTTTACCTCACAAACATCTCATAATTACAGTAATAATGATAATGTCATTAGGATATATAACACTAGAAAGAAATTTGTACGCTCCCACTGACCCTACTATCATATATATATTCTTCATGCTTTGATAAAATCAGACAATCTGACTGTATCAAAATTAGAAAACACGGATTTTCGGAAAACTTATCTGAGTCTACAATAGGCTCTATAAGCTAGTACACCAAACTGTGATCTCAGTGGAATACAAACTCCAAGGCCATTCTAGAATGAACTCTTCAAACAAAGAAATCGCAACGGATCTCTTATTCGAAGAAACCACTCAAGAACGACACTTTGCATTTTTTAAAGCCAAAATACAAAGATTAATATCAACATTAACCAACAGATCCTTAATTGTTCAATTAGTGTGACTAGAGACAAGTTTTCTAAGAATCTACAATAGATTACTGAGTATAACCTTTCTCACTGTCATACTATAAAGGTCAAACCTTTAACAAGCTCACCTAGCTTTTGCTGCGCAAATAATTTGCACATTTTATGAAGATTCATAATGAAAGCTGAATCAAGTGTTGGGGTTGGTGCTCAGAGCGCCAATCCGGACCGTATTTATGTCTGATTCATGAATACAAAGAATCCATTTTTTCATAATATTACTTTCTTAGTGGTTGCACCTCTTGTTTTTATATACGTATTCGATCTAATTACTATTAGATTGAAACTAAATCTGATTTAGTAATATGTATATATTAGACAAAGACCTGATAATATATAATGTAGTGTGTAGTTACAAAGTAGTTTATAATTGACATTGGGAAGTGTCTATACTAGAAATATATTATCAAATAAAATTTTTGGTCAAGATTTACTAACACGGGTCGGTTTGTTAAATCTGTTGAGACTAGTACATGTCGTATATCAAGAATTGGTCCGATGGTTTATCCCAATGAACCATGAGTCTTGGGAGACTCGTATAGACGTGTAGGTGTTTATAGTGGATAAACATTGAATGACTCACCAAAGATTCTTAATGGATGGTACACCAACGTCAATAAGAATCTTCTCGGGTTGAGTAGTATAGTGGCCCTTCGACTTGAGATACCACTGTGGATGTATGAGACATCCTCCACACTTAGATGACAGTTATGTCACCGATCTATTTAGATCAGACCTCCGCCTGTTCGTTGGGTGTGGACCGATCCTCATGATATCTTGTGTGTGTCAAGATATGATCCGTTAGTTATGTGTACAAAACATAGGTAGTCCAAATGTGATTAGCAATATGTTAAATCTATGACCATAGTATACTTCGAAAGTGAGTTTCGAATGTTATTTAGAGATTACTAATAGAAACGTCAACGATATTATACATATAGAGAGTTGATATTTATATCTATATCTCTAGGATAATTCGAATACCTGTGACGGAGGGATTATACGTATGCAATGACCTCGACCTTTATGATTCAGCTAGTTTATCTGTGGTCGTCATAATTTACAGGTGGGTAAATTATGGATACGAAATTGGATTTCGTGACAGATATGCCTGAATTTAGAGAGTCTCACTAATGAAATATACTCGTAGAGCACTAGGGCAACTTTTATGAATAATATTGATTATTTATAAGTCGTTTAAAGGTTAAATGAAAAATACATGCGAAAGGACCTAATAGTCTTTTCCTAATTATTGTGTATTTGTACTTAATGATAGATTTTGTTAAATACACATTAATTAAATGTCAAATTGTGATATTTGACATATATCATAAATATATATGTATTTGGAAGTAAATATTATACATATATTTAAAATATTTGTATTTAAATAATTATCTAATTATTTAATTGTTAAATAATTAAATTAATAAAAAAAATATAAATATATTAAGTTTTGATATTTTAGGAAATGACTTGAGTTGCTTTTGTTGACTTGTTGAATTTTTCATTAAAGTTGTAATGATCAAAATTGCAAGTTGATAAAGCAAACTTTAAATGAAATAAAAATATCTAGATATTTGTATTTCCTTACCATTTTTCGGCCAAGGCTTGATTGGGTGAGTATATATTGTTTTTTTTTTCATTTCATTAGGTTAAGGGTTCATAAGTTACCAAAATAAACATAAAAGAGTTGAGAGAAAAAAGTTTGAAGGCAAAAGAAGAAAGCTTGGAAATCTTTGAGTTTTGTAAGTTTTTCTTTAAAGTCTTCAACATTGAAAATGTTTTGTAACATGCTTAGCTTCAATATGTGTTGCTAGGATGTTGTCTCTACACTTTGGTTGTGAACTTGAATGAAAGATGTATGCATGTATGATTTCTAAGTGTGCTTGAAATGGTTTCATAAGCTCTCTTTTGATTATTTGATAATCAAGTTGCCATTCTAGAGTTTCTAAGCCACTCATTGATGACCTATAATTTTTCTTGAGTTGTTTCATGATGGTGAGACTTGTTTGGTGTGGTAAAGAATGAATTAAAGTGATGGATTTAAAAGATTTGGTAAGATTTGTCAATTTGAAGAAATTGTAAAATTAGGGTTCTTAACCATTTCCAAATTTGCGGATTTTCATATATGTGATGTATTATGGTGTGTATATGATGCATATTAATTTTTGGGTTGATTGGATTTGATCTTAACATGTTTTGAACATAAAATGACCAAATTACAAAAACTGAAAAATTCTGGGTGGTTTCGGCAATTAGCTAAAAATTGGGGATTTTGTTGCAATCTGATTTTGACATGTTGGAAATCATTTTAGAAATGATTTAGAATCATCCAAAATTATATTCGACAATTTTAGGACTAAAATGATCAATTTGCAAAGTTGTGGGGCAATTCGGTAATTACTAAGAAATTTGATTTCTTGTGTAATTTTCAGAATTTGATAATTGGGTAATTAAATAAATAAGTTTATTTAATTGATCCAAGAAAAATTTTGAAATCGGAAAATTTTGATTTTCCGCGATTCCGTACTCCCCTTAAAAACCCCCTACAAAATGGTATCAGAGCGAGTCTGATTCTGGACACCCTGGTATGATTATTCCTTTTAAATTCAATATTTAATTTGATCTTTATTTTATGCATGCATGTGTTTATTTAATTTGATTAAATAAAGTAAAAAGCTTCTTTTGCGGAAAATCCCTAATTAATAAGGTTTTAAAGTAACTAGTATAAATATACTTGTTTCTTGGTTCGCCTTGTCAATACAGTTTATGAATATCCGTTCTACGACTACATCCGAGAACGTGCCAAAGCAGTGAGGGTGTAGCGGATAGAAATTTATTTATGCCGGATGTATACTAGATACTAGATAAATTCAAGCGAAAGTGGAATTCTGAACGTGCCAAAGTTGTCAGGGTTACGCAAGTAGCTTGAGTTTATAATTGATGAGTTTAACCTTGGTACGCCTCCTTGTGAATGTGCCAAAGCTGTCATAATGAGAAACAGCCAGAACCAAAACCGGAGTCCCAATGAGTGTGATTGACAATGAGTTGTCTACCTGTGAATATACGTAGGCGAGATCGTGCCAAAGCTGTGAGTCGAAATATATTCATGGGGTCCACTTCCCATTATGGAATTCGATTTAATTATTGAATTCTCATTTATCATTGGGGATTACGATATTACGTAAAATAGTGGGAGGCACTGCTAGGTTTAAAATATTCCATAACTTAAGCAGTGTATAATATTATAAAAATTACCGCCTGTTTATTTTCCTTATTCCATAATAGATAGAATTAAACTTTTTAATTCACTGCTTACATATTTTATATGTTGTTTCTGAATTGACTTATGGTTTCACTTTTCTGGAATAGGTTCTAGATACTTTTAGACTAGGATATTGTTAGATTAGTCTAAATCATCGAGAACCGTTGTTCCGATTTTCTTGAAAATTCAAGATGGTTATTCTGGTTTATGATGTTATTCTGTAGAGAGAATAGATAATCTAGATAGATATCTGGTTTAGGATGTTATTCTGTAGAGAGAATAGTTTCTTGTGCAGTAAGAATTGACATGAATAAGTTCATATCTCGAGATTCTTGACTAGCATTAAGAAAAACCCATTAGGTATTTGTTTATCTGATAATGATGTTTCTTAGCTTTAGTTACCTTTTGAGGTAATGTGTCTGACACAGTTTGCTAATCAATTATTTGCAATTGTTGTGAATAATTGAAAGCAAATTATAAAGCTATAGAAAAGAGATGCATATAGTTGTGTATAGAAAATATTGATTCTCACAATACGACAACTATAGGTATTGGATACCAGATCTCTCGTTTAGTTATTTAAAATATTATTTAATGATTATTTTGATATTTGATATCAGAACTTGCGACTATTGGATAGTTACTTGTTTTTATAAACAGTTGTTATATATATTTTAATACAACTAGTAGTCTCATTAACATAAAGATAAATATTAAAAAAATATTCGGTGAAGTAAATAATTTAGAACAGTGCTTTATGAGATTTCATCACTTAAGCATTAGATGCTTATTCCGTATGGTAAAAGATGGTCTGATATGAGATCACACCACATAGCCATATCCATTTAATGAATATTATATTCGGGAATGTGATTAAATCTCATTTAATCAATGATTGTCATTGGAGTATAAGATTTATTTAACTAATACATTAGATGTATGTAGTTTAATAAATAATAATTGCTTAAAGTAGTTTTCTTTACTTCGTAACTTAGTTGATGAATTGTCATAACTTAGTTACGTGTTTCTGAAAGAACACATATTGAACGTCTTGAAGATTCAGGAACTTTCAATCTGTTCTGATTAAACGCAGATGGAACATCTTTGACTAGTTCAAAGAAATTCGATCTGAAATCTTGAAAACTTTGTCCTTAAAATTCATTACATGTCTTAGAATTGTTTAAAGATCTTTGATATGATCGAATGTATGAATTTATGGCAATTAGTTCTAAGATTATTCAGAGAATATGATTCTTACTCAATATAATTCTTTCACGATTCCATCTTGATGGAATTGGTCAGTGGGAGTAATTGAATCTTATATGATTTGATTCGTTATGATATTGAGTGTTGCAGAATTAGTTTCAATACTCTTGGGAATATGCTCCAGTAACACTAATTCATCATTTTAATTAATGTTTCATTAGTTTCTACAGTTGTGTATATGATATGTATAGGTAGAAAAATTCGAATCTTGAAAAGTTTGAGATTTGAATCTTTCTTTTGTATAATGATTATATAATTGAAAGGTCTTGCACCTTGGAGGTATAAGTAAAAGTTTATCATTTATTCTATTTTATAGAATATTGTATTCTATTTGATAGAATATTTTATTCTGTTTGATATAATATCTTTCCTACAATCCTAAGTAATAAAATTATTTTATTATTTGATGTGTAACATTTGATGTTAACCATTGTAGAAAAGACTTGACTTATTGAAGTCAAATGTGGGACTGATAAACTATAACTGGAACTACGTAATTAATAAGATGAAACGACCCTTAGACATCTTCCGGATAAGTCCAATAGGATGTTAGAATCATTTACGAGTATTTGATACTTAATGGTTCTATTGTTTTCTTATTGAAGAAAATTATCCTATAACTTATAGTGAGAGCGATATTTGATATCGATTTCGGAAATTACCATTGAACCATAGATCTAAGATTGTTCATAGCTTACTACGATCAAGTTTTGAACTTGATTAAGCTTTCGTTATGAATAGTTTATAAATTGTGCTAATGGTTTGCGCAGCAAAAGCAATGTGAACTAATTAAAGGTTTAACCTTTACAGTATGACAATGAGGAAGGTTATACTCAGTAATCTATTGTAGATTCTGGGAAACTTGTCTCTAGTCACACTGATTGAACAATTTAAGATCTGTTGGTTAATGTTGATATTAAATTGTGTATTTTAGCTAAAGAATACAAAATGGCGTTTTTGAATGACTTCTTCTGATAAGAGATCAGTTGTGATTTCTTTGTTTGAAGAGTACATTCTGGAATGGCCCTAGAGTTTGTGTTCTGCTGAGATTCCAGTTTGGTATACTAGCTTATAGAGCCTATTGTAGACTAGGGTGAGCCTTCCGGAAATCCGTGTTCTCTATTTTTGATATCAGTCAGATTGTCTGATTTTATCAAAGTATAGAGAGTACATTTGTGATAAAATGGTTAGTGGGAGCGTACAAATTTCTTTCTAGTATTATATATCCTAACGACATTATCATTATTATGGTAATAATGAGATGTTTGTGAGGTAAATTATTTACCTAAGTCTTCTTTGCTCCGTGAAAGCAGTGAGAGTAGTCTCTGTTATATTTGATATAAAGTTTTATATAAAATATAAAACTAAGAGACTTGTGAGATACTCATATTAGTCGTGCATTAGATATGATCTAATAAAAGACACAACAAAGCTATCTGTATGACAGTTAGTATAACTGTTTGACAGTTAATGTGTGTCTTATATATAGTATTCATCTTTTGTAAAAGATGATTCCTTTTTCGAAAGAGATATTGATTAGAATGTCTAATCAATCTTATGTATCATGTGATGGTGACATAATGAATACTTTATTATGTGCGATTAAAGATATCGATTTAATCGTAACTGTTACGAGTTATTTTGATATCCTAAAGACCATATGATGGATCTTGAAACATGTTCTTTGCGATCTTTGAGATATTAAGAACGAGTTTCTAATTCATGGAGCATACAGTCTGTAACCATTTGGGTCATATTAGTTTTGAGACTGATTATGACGTTAGACAGTCTACGTCATAAAGAGTCAGAAAAGATGGAGTGGGAGTGTAACAGAGGATTCTACCTTATGAGTAGAATTAGATGCAGCTTATGAAGTATTGACTTATGAAGTTGCATAATGACCTTATAAATTAGAAGTTTTCACATTGGTATTGTACTTGCGGTTGTCTACATAGTATTTAGGATCTGATCCACAAATACTTGGATAACTCAGTAGCTGTAGCACAATATTGATGTCGCATCTTATTCATATTAATGTATGACTTAGGTTCTACAAAATATGAATGATGTTGCCTAAGGAAACAATTGGGTTTGTTGGAAAAACTCAATATGTCATAGCGGACCTGCTTCTTGTTGACTACCTCTTGAGTGCTAGGTGAGCTCTTGAGGGCCATGTGCATACGATACACATTGAGATATGTATATGATACTTTGGATTGGCACGTCACCGATCTATTTAAAATTGTTGGGGTTGGTGCTCAGAGCGCCAATCCGGACCGTATTTATGTCTGATTTATGAATACAAACAATCATCTTTTTCATAATATTACTTTCTTAGTGGTTGCACCTCTTGTTTTTATATAAGTTTCGATCTAATTACTATTAGATTGAAACTAAATCTGATTTAGTAATATGTATATATTAGACAAAGACCCAATAATATATAATGTAGTGCGCAGTTACAAAGTAGTTTGTAATTGACATTGGGAAGTGTCACTACTAGAAATATATTATCAAATAAAATTTTTGGTCAAGATTTACTAACACGAGTCGGTTAGTTAAATTCGTTGAGACCAGTACATGTCGTATATCGAGACTTGGTCCGATGGTTTATCCCAATGAACTATGAGTCTTGGGAGACTCGTATAGACGTGTAGGTGTTTATAGTGGATAAACACTGAACAACTCACCGAAGATTCTTAATGGATGGTACACCAACGTCAATAAAAATCTTCTCGGGTTGAGTAGCATAATGGTCCTTCGACTTGAGATACCACTGTGGATGTATGAGACATCCTCCACACTTAGATGGCAGTCACGTCACTGATCTATTTAAATCATACTTCTGCCTGTTTGTTGGGTGTGGACCGATCCTCAGGATATCATGTGTGTGTCAAGATAGGATCCGTCAGTTCTGTGTACAGAGCATAGGTAGTCCAAATGTGATTAGCAATCTGTTAAATCTATGGCCATAGTATACTTCAGAAGTGAGTTTCGAATGTTATTTAGAGATTGCTAATAGAAACGTCGACATGATTATACCTATAGAGATTTGACGTTTATATCTATATCTTTGGGATAATCCGGATACCTATGACGGAGGGATTATACGTATGCAATGACCTCGACTTGTATGATCCAGCTAGTTTATCTGTGGTCGTCATAATTTACGGGTGGGTAAATTATGGACATAAAATTGGATTTCGTGATGGATATACCTGAATCTAGAGTCTCACTAATGAAATATACTCGTAGAGCACTAGGGCAACTTTTATGAATAATATTGATTATTTATAAATCGTTTAAAGGTTAAACGAAAAATACATACGAAGGGACCTAATAGTCATTTCGTAATTATTGTGTATTTGTATTTAATGATAGATTTTGTTAAATACACATTAATTAAATGTCAAATTGTGATATTTGACATATATCATAAATATATATATGTATTTGGATATTTAAAGTAAATATTATACATATATCTAAAATATTTGTATTTAAATAATTATCTAATTATTTAATTGTTAAATAATTAAATTAATTAAAAAAATATAAATATCTTAAGTTTTGATATATTAGGAAATGACTTGAGTTGCTTTTGTTGACTTGTTGAATTTTTCATTACGGTTGTAATGATCAAAATTGCAAGTTGATAAAGCAAACTTTAAATGAAATAAAAAATATCTAGATATTTGTATTTCCTTACCATTTTTTGGCCCAGGCTTCATTGGGTGAGGTATATATTGTTTTGTTGCATTTCATTAGGTTAAGGGTTCATAAGTTACCAAAATAAACATGAAAAAGTTGAGAGAAAAAGGTTTGAAGGCAAAAGAAGAAAACTTGAAAATCTTTGAGTTTCGTAAGTTTTTCTTTAAAGTCTTCAACATAGAAAATATTTCTAATATGCTTAGCTTCAATATTTGTTGCTAGGATGTTGTCTCTGCACTTATAGTTTATGTTTTAATTGGTTGTGAACTTGAATGAAAGATGTATGCATTTACGGTTTCTAAGTGAGCTTGAAATGGTTTCATAAGCTCTCTTTTGATTATTTGATAATCAAGTTTCCATTCTAGAGTTGCTAAGCCACTCATTGATGACCTAGAATTGTTCTTGAGTTGTTTCATGATGGTGAGACTTTTTTGGTGTGGTAAAGAATGAATTAAAGTGATAGATTTAAAAGATTTGGTAAGATTTGTCAATTTGAAGAAATTGTAAAATTAGGGTTCTTAACCATTTCCAAATTTGAGGCTTTTCATATATGTGATGTATTATGGTGTGTATATGATGCATATTAATTTTTGGGTTGATTGGATTTGATCTTGACATGTTTTGAACATAAAATGACCAAATGGCAAAATCTGAAAAATTCTGGGTGGTTTCGACAATTAGCTTAAAATTGGGGATTTTGTTGCAATCTGATTTGGACATGTTGGAAATCATTTTAGAAAAGATTTTGAATCATCCAAAATTATATTTGACAATTCTATGACTAAAATGATCAATTTGCAAAGTTGTGGGGCAATTCGGTAATAACAAGAAATTTGATTTTTTTATGTAATTTTTCAGAATTTGATAATTGGGTAATTAAATAAATAAGTTTATTTAATTGATCCAAGAAAAATTTTGAAATCGGAAAATTTTGATTTTCCGTGATTCCGCTGCGTTACTATACTCCCCTTAAAAACCCCTACATCAAGTTCAAAACTTGATCGTAGGAAGCTACGAACAATCTTAGATATATTGTTTAATGCTAACTTCTGAAATCGATATCAAATATCGCTCCCAGTATAAACTATAGGATAATTTTCTTCGATAAGAAAACAACAGAACCATTAAGTATCAAATACTTTGTAAATGATTCTGACATCCTATTGAACTTATACGAAAGATGACTAAGGGTCTTTTCATCTTATTAATTATGTAGTTTCATTTATAGTTTATCACTCTCACATTTGACTTCAATAAGTCAAGTCTTTTCTACAATTATCAACATCCGATGTTACACACCAAGTAATTAAAAAAATTTATTACTCGAGATCGTAAAAAAGATATTCTATCAAATAGAATACAATATTCTACTAAATAGAATAAATGATAAACTTTTACTTGTACCTCCGATACGCAAGTACTTTCAATTATATAACCATTATACAAAAGAAAGTCAAATCTCAAATTTTTCAAGATTCAAATTTTCTACGTATACATATCATTTACGTAACTGTCGAAACTAATGGAACCTTAATTAAAAAGATGAATTTGTATTACTAGAACATATCCCCAAGAGTATTGAAACTAATTCGGTAACACTCAATATCAAACGAATCAGATCATATAAGATTCGATTTCTCCCACTGATCAATTCCATCACGATGGAATCGTAGAAGAATAATATTGAGTAAGAATCACATCCATTAAATAAATTTATAACTAATTACCATAAATTCATATGTTTGATCATATCAAACATCCTTAAACAATTCAAAGACTCACGATGAATTTTAAAAATATAATTTTCAACACTTCAAATAGAATATCTTTGAACCATTCAAAATATTCTATCTGCGTTTCATCATAAACATATTGAAAGTTCTCGAACCATTCAAGACGTTCAACATATATATTCTTTTAGAAATACGCAACTAAGTCATGACAACTCATTAACTAAGTTACGAAGTAAAGAAAACTATCCAAGATAATTTATAATTCATTAAAATACACATCCAATGTATTTGTTTAATAAATCTGTGGTTCAAAGACGATCATTGGTTAAATAATATTTAATCACATTCTAAATACAATATTCATTAAATGGATAAGGATATATGGTGTGACCTTGTATCAGACCATCCTTTACCATACGGAATAAGCATCTAAAGCTTATGTGATAAAATCTCATAAAACACTGTTCTAAGTTATTTAGTTAACCGAATATTTTTCTTAATGTTTATCTCTTCATCAATGACACTACTAGTCATATTAAAATATGTAACAATTGTTTACATAGAACAAGTAACTATCCAATAGTCACAAGTTCCGATATCAAATATCAAAACAATCATTAAACATTATTTTAAATAACTAGATGAGAGATCTAGTATCCAATACCTACAGTTGTCGTATTGTGAGAATCGATATTCTCAACACACAACTATACACATCTTCTTTCTTAAGCTCTATAATTTGCCTTCAATTATTCATAACAATTACAAATAATTGATTAGCAAACTGTGTCAAACATGTGACTTCTAAAAGTCACTAAAGACAAGAAACGTCATTATAAGATAAACAAATACCTAATGGAGCTTTCTTAATGCCAGTCAAGAATCTCGAGACATGAACTAATTCACGTCAATTCTTACCGCACAAGAAACTATTCTCTCTAGACAATTATATCTTAAAACAGATATCTATTTAGATTACTTATCGTGACTTAGCAACTAAGTCACTAACCATCTTGATTTTCAAGAAAATCAGAACAACTGTTCCCGATGGTTTAGAGTAATCTAACAATATCCAAGTCTACTAACATTCTAGAACCTATTCTAGAAATACGCAACCATAAGAGAAGTTAGAAAACATATTCAAATAATATGCATGCAGTGGATTAGAAGTTTAATTCTATTAATAATATAGAATAAAGGAAAATAAAAACAACAATTTTCATAATACTACACACTGCTTTAGTTATGGATTTTTAACCCAGTAGTGTCTCCCACTACTTTACATGATACCGTAATCCCCAACAGAAAATGAGAATTCAATAATTAAATCGAATTCCATAGTGAGAAGCGGACCCCATGAATATATTTCGACTCACAACTTTGGCACGATCTCGCCTACGTATATTCATTAGGTAGACAACTCATTGTTAATCACACTCACTGTGACTCCTGATTTTGGTTCTGACAGTTTCTCGTTATGATAGCTTTGGCACGTTCACAAGGAGGCGTATCAAGGCTTCACTTGCCAATGACAAACTCAAGCTACCGATGTAGTCCTGAAAACTTTGGGACGTTCAGAATTTCCACTTTCACTTGAATTTGTCTAGTATCAAATATACATCCGACATCGATAAAATTCTATCAACTACACCCTCCCTGCTTTGGAACTTTCTCGGATGGAGCCATAGAAAGATAGTCATAAACCGTATTGACAAGACAGACCAAGAAACATGTATCCAATACATGTCACTCTACTGCCTTATTTTAGCGGGGATATTCCTCAAAAAGCATTGCTCTACATCAATGCATAATATAATCTAGATCAATTTCTAAACAGTTCAAATCTACCTTAGAAAACATAACTTAATTTAACCATTAAATTTTTGTTACGTTTCCCGTTAGCGTAGAACCAAAAATTCAAGAAAAATCTAAATTATATGCAAGTGCAAACATCAAAATTGGAGTATATATCATATATCAAGCATGAAAATATAATGAATGATGGATCAGACCTGCTCTAATACCATTTTTGTTGAGGTTTTGGCGCGGGCGCAGCGGAAGCTCGCAGTTCGGGTGAAATCGTAATTGTAAAACTTTTTAAATTACCGAATAAATTATTCATATCCAATAACGACATAAATAGTAAAGAACATCGCGAAACTTTTATGAAAAATATTTTTCCACAAAATGGCATAAAACACGTTTTTGACCGAACCGACTACCCAATGCACATGAGGGCTTCCCAGGTGAGACCTAAAGTGCTAGGGCAGTTCATGGGCTACCCGAACAGTGACCAATTCACTGTTTGGGCAGCCGTCACCCGGTTGGCTCAAAAGTCACCTGGTAACGCCGTTTTTTTTACCGTTTTCGCATATTTCAACTCTGAAATAGTTTCGCCAATTGTTCCAATACCAAAAACACATCCAATACATTTATATGATATAATTTTCATCAACATAAATAAAGTTTTCCAGATCTGATCCAGAAACCTAAATATCAATATTTCATGCTTTAATCCAATTTTTCTTATATGAATCATATTAATCACAACACAAATCCAATCCACCACCAATGAAGCACCCAAGAATTATTATAGGCATTACAAGAGTGGTTATAACACTCTAGAATGACAACATATCATCAAATGATCAAATTGAACAATTATTACAATAATATCATTCAATTCTACTTCACACATGCACTAAGCCTTCAATTCCATCTTCCAAATCAAAAACACCCAAATTTTAAAGAAAAGAAGAAACCCTATAATCTCTCTAGATGCTCAAGAACAAGAAACATGCTTTCTAAGCTTAGGGATATTGAGGATTATCTTTAATCTCTTAATTTCCTTAAGCTATTTCTTGATTTTCTTCACTTTTCCTTCTTGAATCATCAAGCAAATTTGAGAGCTATTTTTGGAAGATGTTTTCAGCCATGGCTTCCTTGGAAGGGAAAAGAAAAATTTTCACCTTAAAAAACTTCAAATTACCGACTTTAAGGGGCATTTTTTTTTCCTTTTGACATGATTTATCTAATTAATAATAATAAGCTTTAATTTGACAAATCAAATTTGTACACTTAAAGCTTAATAAAATCATGCCACTTGTAGCCAATAATAATCAAACATATATCCATAAAAATTATGAATATATATATCAATAATCATCTAAATATTTAACATTTAAATATCTAAATAATTAATTAATATAATTATTAATCCATATGTATTTTATTTACATTAAATAAAATACGTATAGAAGGGACATGTGTCAAAATCTCATTTGACAATTAATTAATGTGTATCTAATCAAATTATGTATTAAATACAAATACACAATAATTACGATTGACCAAAAAATGCCCCTATGCATGTGTTTTCGTTTAACCGTTTAAATGATTCAAATTAACTCATTTAATTCGGTGAAATATTATGAATAATCTATATTATTCATAACACGTTGCCCAAGTGCTCAACGAGTACACTTCATATTGTGGGATTCTCTAAGTTTAGGTTTATCCGTCACAAAATCCAATTTCGTGTCCATAATTCACCCGCTCATGAATTATGATGACCATAGATAATCTCGCTAAACTATGCAAGTTGAGGTCATTGCATACGTATAATCCCTCCGTCACATGCTATCCATATTATACCTGAGATATAGATAAAAATGTCAAATCCTTATGGTATAATATTGTCGAATTTCAAATTTACAATCTCTAAATAACTCGGAACTCGCTTCCGAAGTTATACCACGACCATGGATTTACTAGATCGCAAACACGTGTAGGATACATATGCCATGTACACAGGACTGACATATTATATATTAATACGCACTGGATATCACGAGCATCAGTCCACACCCAATGAACAAGCGGAGGTCTGATCTAAATAGATCGGTGACGTGACTGCCATCCAAGTGTGGAGGATAACTCATATATCCACTGTGGTATCTCATGTCAAAGGACCACTATGCTCGCTCAACTCGAGAAGATTCCTTTTGACGTTGGTGTACCATCTATTACGAAATATTCAGTGAGTCATTCAGTATTTATCAAATAAACACCTACATATCTATACGAGTTTCCGGAGACTCATGGTTCATTGGGATAAACCATCGGACCAAGTCACGATATACGATATGTACTGGTCTCAGCGGATTTTACTAACCGACCCGTGATAGTAAATCTTGACCAGGAAGTTTATTTAAGGATATACAACTTATAGTGACGCTTCCCACTGTCAATTATAAATTACATTGTAACTGTGCACTACATTGTAAATCCTAGGGTCTTTGTCTAATATACACGTATCACTAAATCAGATTTAGTTTCAATCTAATCATAATTAGATATATAATCGCAATTAGATTGAATATGTATATAAAAGACAAGAGGTGCTACCATTAAATAAGTAATTTTATAGAAAAAAATTATTCGTATTCATGAATCGGACATAAATACGATCCGGATTGGCACTCCGAGCACCAACCCTAACAAATAGTATTAAAATACATTTTATGTTGTTGAGTTGGGCAAATGCCCTTATGCATGAGTTTTCATTTGTGATGAGATTAATGTTAGTGAACAAAGTCAGAAATTCAGAGGCTCAAGGGAATAAGTCAGCCTATTCCCTGCCGGTAGCATCTTCGAAGGGGGGCTGTTATAATTTTTTAATTTTTACTTTGTTTTCTTATAATTAAAATTACATGCAACACACATTGGTTTCTTCACCAATTTCGGTGTTGAAAATCTCAGAATTAGAATATATTATAAAGAGTAAAGTTGTAGATATTTGAGTTTTATTTCATCTAGAACTAGAATCTCCTCAATCCAATATCAGAGTAAAAAGTTATGACCAAAATACGAAAATTACGCAAAGTTGGAAATTTCGAAATTGTACACTGCTAGAATGTCCTTTCAAGTATCTAGCCTCCAAAATCCAAATTTCACGTCCATTTTTCTAGGTATGCATCCAAGTTATTATTTCACCTACATAATAAATAAATATCACAATAAAATATATAAAACATAAATTTAATCATTATTTCACAAATGTGTTAAATTAAGGGGATTAATGAAACTAAGTTTGGACAATTATGACCCATAGGATCACTATTTGTAAAAGACATGGTGTTCTTTATACAAATTAACTATGTGACAAAGGAAATTACTCTTTTATCATTTTGTAATTGGATTACTTGGATATTTAAATGATAAAAATCCAATTGATTAGTACCGGATAAATAAGATATGAGACAATATTAATCCACGAAAGGTTTAATCATTAAATATCTCTAGTCGTAGTATTATCGAGACTGGACATCGATAATGCAGAATAGGCTAGTATTACACTTGTGCGTGTTATTGAAACTTAACGGTATAATTCTTATATATTTAAGTATTGGATACTTATGCAAGTGTGATAGGAGGTTCTGTTAGCCGTTGGACCGGGAACAACTTCGCTCTGGATAGACCCCTCGGAATCCCATTGGTATTATGACTATGTGTCTATGGGAATCCGAATCAGGGTAGGTGTATGTGGTCTTAACCTGAGACTTGCATCGCTAATACTTGCGACAATCAGTATACTTTGGTTTTGGTTATCCGGAGCTTTAATAGGTTCTGTGTACGCCTCTTCTGGGTATACTGAGAATCGTAGTGTATCGGGTGTGATGTCAAGATGGAAGTATCACTTCAGTCATATAGAGATGATGATCACGCAGGGATACAAAACTAGTACTCTTAAGTGTTGCAGCTATCGGGATAGTATGACTAGGTCATGATTATCCGATTACACAGACTAGTTGCTAGTGATCCGATATGTGCTTCATACGGGGCAGACACAATTCCAGCCCTAGGCCTAGCATGTGACATCCGATACTGGATCGTAATACGCAATACATTGTATACTACGCCTGATACATATTATATATATTCCATGTTGAATATATTTCTGGAGAATTGGGTAGGTACGGTGCTTTGCTAGAAGCCAACCATGTCTTGTAAATCGGTGAGAACGTGGTACGGGATACGCACGTGTCGGATAATCCGACGACCGTATTTACTGCCAACATATCCAGGAATCTCTTCGGTCGCTTCCCAAAGATTCACCGATGATATTTGACTCGAATATAATTAATCTAGGATTAATTATGAGAGAGAAAATTAATCTGGGATTAATTACGGAAAAAATTTATATGGGATTAAATTCATATGGAAGAGAGAACGCGATTAATTTGGAATTAATCGGCAAAGTAAATTTAATAGTTCAATTGAATTTTACTATTTAATTTATTTAATTGGGCTAAAATAATATATTGGATATATCAATTGAAATTGGATTTCAATACAGAATTAAAATTGGATTTTAATTCAAGTGAACGAATTAATTTGGAATTAATTTGCAAGCGACTTTCGTTATAAATTTGCGAGACATAATTATTTAATTAAATTGGATTTAATTATTTAGCGACCGAAAATTCGTTTAGTCGGATTAAATGAACCGGGCCCAAAGTGTGCTGTGTAAGCCAACTTGAATTTGGAATTAAAAATTGGTTGGGACCCACAACTTACATCACTTGTCACTATTCATGATGGGTGTAGTTGGCTAATTAATGTTGGACTTTAACTTACAACACACACAACCTTTTGTAACAAGTTTTGGAAACTTAAAATGCTATTCATTCTCTCCATTTTCTCTCCAAAAACTATGAGCTTCATGCTTCCTAGGGAAGAAATTTGCTTCACAAATTGATCAAAGCTAGCACTTTGGGAGTCTTTGAAGGTGATAGTGAAACTCACCCAAGAGTTTGGAACTCAACACAAAGGCTTGAAGCATCTATAACAAAGAAAGTTTTGAACTTCTCATCCAAATCAATGTAAGTATTCCACAACTTACCATGATTATTCACACTAGAATCATGTTTAGGATCCTTGGCATGTGTAGGACACTAACAATGGTATCATGAGCCACCTAAACTTGATTTCAAAATCTAGGGTTTATCTACTTTAATTTGGGATTTTTTGTTCGGAGCTTGATTTACTTAAACTGATTGTGTGGTTGTGTTTATATGATGATGAATTGAATTTGTGCATCATTGGATTTGAGAAAAATTGATTGGATCAAAAATCCCCAATTCCTTATGCTGTTATGCATGGCCAAATGTGACCCTAGTATGCTCATGGTGATTTTTTTAAAAATTAGACAATTGGATATTTTGTAAGCATGGAATGAATATTGATTGTTGATTTTAATGGATTAAAATCAAAATTGGATATTATTTATGCCCATTGCCGTGAGCTATAGCATGTTGGAATGGATTGATTTTTCTTCAATTTGTGTTGGACATGAATTGGATGATTAAAGCATGATTAATTAGTTTAATTGATATTTTGGAAATATTAGTTTAATTAATTAATTATGGCAATTACACTTCAATTAAATTAATGTGATATTTGGAATATTATGTTAATAATAAATTAGTCTTTAAATTGGATTGGGCTAATTTGTTGTATTTGGGCTTAATGGGCTTGGTTGGTGTAGGCATTGCATTTTCGCATGTGAAACCCGATGATGAGTCTCATTTGGAGGCACTATCTTTTGAGTCACGGAAGCCGCGGGAAACGGATATCGGAAGGGGGAATTCAGAATAAACAAGCTCACTGTCTTCGTTGGTGCTGCTGCGTTCGTTACTTCGTTCGAACGGGAAACAGATTGCGGGCGTTCATTTAGCGTTCGAGGGAGCGTTCGAACGGTGTCGGTAATTCTGGTTTTGCTGCTAGCCTCACACCCAGCCCATTTAGCTCCCCAAAGCCCATAAAACACATCCCAAATTAAGTAATAAATATTAATTAAATATTAAACATTAAATAAATATTTAAACCATTTACCAATTAAAATAGACAATTACCAACTTAAACTAAAATCATGCCTAAATTAAACAAATCATATACTAAATCAAAAGATAATCATACTAAATTAAAATCAATCAACCAATTAAAGCCAATCATATATTTGACTTCCTAATCTAATAAGATACTTACCAATAAAATATTGTATTCCTAAACCAACACAAAATTAAATATTACAACTTCCTAAAGTAAAATATTTGTGTCCCCCCTCAATCCTTTGATTTCCTTGTTTAAAACTAAATCATATCCTAATTTAATGCACAATTCCCTTCCCTTGTAAACCCTAGCCATTCTCTATATAAACAACCCCTAACCAAGGCCATCCTCCCGGGACACAGAGAATTCACACCCAAACTCTCTCAAAATCTCTCTAGACTCTCTCTACACACCCAAGACCAAACAAGCAAAAGAGAAAACACTTCACACATACACAAGCAAGAAAACAACGAAACCACCACAAGCCACCTCCCCCCTGTAGCCGAAACACCCCTCTACGCAGCAGCCCTCCACCACCGAAAATTACCACCAAAAAACCACACCCTAAAACACACCTAAATAACCTCCTAAATCACCTTAACAGCAGCCCAAATCTTCACAAAAAACTAACATAAAACTACATAGACAATCCTAAAAATAATCACTTTTAATTGCACTAAGAACCCACACAACTTGGAATAGTTCTTTAAAAACATTGAAACAGGTAGCCCGTGCAGTGAGCAGCAAAACAGGAGCCGAATAGGAGCAGAACGGAGTTCGAACAATAAGCAAAGCAGCGAAGCAGTGAGCTAGGACGTTGAACCAGCGACCAGAAAAGTTGCGGAGCCTTACCCCCCTTTTGATCTTCGTGGAACGTGAGTCCGAGAGAACGGCTTAAAAGGTTAGACCTGAGGGTATCTTTCACACTTTTTTTCTTTTCCGCATTATTTATTAAGTATTCCTTGTATGATTGTAATGTTGAAATGTGTGTTGTGATTTTTGAGTATGTAAATATGCATGAATTATGAGATGTAATATGTTGTGGGCATTAGATGAATGAGAGATGTGTCAACTCTCGCGGTATATCGGATGGAAACCCGGACATAAATTTCATAGCCGATTCCGAATGGACGGTAATATGATCTGTACTCGGGCCACAACTCCACGTACCGCTTGAGTAAACGGCACCATCTCTCTTTCGTTGTGTTGCGTTTTTGTTTATTTAGTTTTCTCTTGAATTCAATATATTGTTTATTTTTGTATGATCCAACCAAGCGCATGGGCTAGTGTTAGTGAAGTCCAAGGTCCTACCATTTGGAGACAAAGAGCCGAAAAGGCCACCTTCGTGACACTACTTCGCCGCGCCGGTTGATGTATGTTCGGTTGGACGCAAGATACGTTCAATCGAGCATACTTAGTTTGATATTATTATCTTTATTTTCATATGTATAAGTCAATCGAGCGCATGGGCTTAGTAAGTGTGTTGTGAGATCCCCTATGGGGAGGGGCTAAAAGCCCTTTACCACGATGCTTTGCCGCGCCGGTTGACGTGTGTTCGGATTGGATGTAAGATGCGTTCAATCGGGCATACTTGGTTGATATGATTGGTTCTATTCTTGCATGTGTGATGTGACGCGCATGGGCTTAGCATGTTGGTCTAAAGGTCCTCTCTTTGAGAGATCAAGAGCCCCAAAAGGTCACCTTTACGGCAGTGCTTCGCCGCGCCCTTTTATTTTCTGTTTATGTATTGCATCAGGTCCGTTCCGTTCGAACGCGTTCACGAACGCAACTCGAACGCGCATGTGTTTTGGCTTATTATGTGTCAGGTCTCGTATCCGTTCGAACGCGTTAACAAACGCCATACGAACGTGAGCTCTCTGTCTCATCTCCCGTTCGAACGCGTTTACGAACGCTACTCGAACGTGAGCATTCTGTCTCGTCTCCGTTCGAACGCGTTTACGAACGCTACTCGAACGTGAGCATTCTGTTTCATTTACGTTCGAAACGCGTTTACGAACGCTACTCGAACGTGAGCATTCTGTTTCATTTCCGTTCGAACGCGTTTACGAACGCTACACGAACGAACACACACACTGAACTGAGTCTGTCTTACTATATTCATGCATAATTGCCTATTAGTTGATTTTTCTTATGCAAATGTGTCACAATTCGTATGCTCATGTCATGATAACATTTGAGCATTATTTCTTGCGGTATATCGGATGGAAACCCAGACGTAAATTCCGTAGCCGATTCCGAATGGACGGTAGTGCGGTCTGTACTTACTTGGCTACAATTCCACGTACCACTTGGAAAAATGCCCATATGTGTGCTTGTGGATCAATATGTGTGCTTGTGTTTTTCCTGAATGTGATATGTAAGTAAAGTTGTATGTTAGTTGCTATCTTGATATATGTTAAGCATGCAAATTTAAATGTAAGATATATGTGAAATACATGTATTTTAGGCGCATATTTATTTTATAAATGTGAATTTAGAAGCATGATACCCTTAGGAATAAGTGTTACTTTCAGCTTGTTTAAATTATTATATAAATCCTTTCATTACAAGTGACATGAGTAAGGGACCATTCCGAACCCAACGGTTTGAGGTCTTCCCTTGCGAGGGTGAGTGCGGCCTTAAATCTTTGTCCCGGTTCACACCGGGTGGCGACTCCATGTTATGTAATCCTTCCCAACTAGGCCGCGAGCCTAGGAACGGCGTCGCTCCAGTTTCTGTGTCCCACAGTCTGGCGACTCCACTGGGGATGTGAGAATTGGCCCCGAAATATTGTCTTGTAATGAGTGGATTTATGTTTTAATTGGCCATGTCTATAGTGGATAAGTGAGGGTTTAATCAAGGGCACTTTGAGGCTAGGTAATGGTTTGGTGTCTTCCTTCATTCACTACCTTTCTAGAAGGAAAAGCTGTGAGGGCACCTATATGGCCATCTACTTGTAGCCTTTGTGATGGACTAATTTGGAGGACTCGTTGTTTATTCCTGACAACAAGCGATAAGAGCCTAAGAGGCTTGGGTATTTAAGTGAGCCTCGCTCCACCTTCCCTCTGGGGGATCTACAACGGGAAATCCATTTGACAGTCCGTCACACACCATAGCTTATTGGCACGTACCTTAGTGTATAAAAAGGGATACGCTCACTTGGTCGCTTGAACCCTTGAGTGGGGAGACCTAGTTGTGGGCTATCCTTCGCCAGTGAGAGCCTTTGTCCATACTCTTGCAAATCCACCCATAGACTGGTTTGTATGGTTAAAGTAGCAATTATTTCCTTGAGTATGTGCTTGTGGACCATCCTCATTTGGATGCAGTTGGACTATTGTCAGAAATGCGGGCTTGCTGGGCCATTTAAACTGGGGCAAGTTCGTACTGTATGACTATTAGGCCCAAGGCTTCTGAAATGTTGATGGGCCATTATGAAAAAATTATTATGTTATGTTTGCATTATCTCCCTTCTATGCTTATGTTTGGGAACATCACACCGTTTGGATCCATTTGGACCATTTGTCATGGGATATGGGCTTGTTGGGCCATTTAAACTGGGACAAGAACGTATTTCATGACTATTGGGCCAAAAGCTTCTAAGTGATTGATGGGCCACCTTGAGTGCTTGTCTTCGGAATATTATCATTTGGATTTAGTTGGGCTCTTTGCCGTAAGACGTGAACTCGTTGTGCCATTTAAACTGGGACGGGTTCACCCTTATGACAGTTGTCCCAAAAGTTTCTAAAATGATAATAGGCCGATTTGTTTAGATTTTATTTGCTTTAATATATGTTATATATTTCTTATGCATATCATGCATACATATACCCTGTTAACATCCTCTGTGTCTTAAAAGACACCATAGATACCGTTTGGGTTAGAGAAGGAACCAGACTCACTAAAAGAACAAGTATGAGTGAATCCGATAATGAGGTGTCCCGTATGGATCAGTTAGAGAATGGTCTCGCCAAGATCACTGAACAGTTGCAGGCTTTGACTACTGCTATGGCTGGTATAGCTGGGTCTCGTGCCGGGGTTAATTCTGGGGATGTGAGGCAAGAGGAATCTCCGAACAGATTGGGGGATGATCTCCCCGCTTTTGATGATGATATGGCAGAGTATGCAGCAGGCAGAGTATCTGGGTCTCAGACAGAGTTGCAGAAACTTCGGGATCAGGTTGAGTCAGTTACCCGCAAGATGAGGGGTAAGAATGAGGATCTGCTGGATTATGACACATTGACTTTTGAGGAACAGTTGCCAGCACAGTTCAAGATGCCAGATATGGCTAAGTTCAACGGGAATGGGGATCCGAGGGTGCATCTCCGACAGTTTGTATCAGTCATGAGTTCAGTTGGCTTGTCTCAGCTCGTCAGGTACAGAAAATGTTTGGAATGTCACTTGAAGGAGCTCCCGTGGTATGGTACCACAGTTTGGAGAAGAAGGTGAAGGAAGATTGGAGGGAGTTAGCTGATGCCTTCCTGAAACAGTATGTCACTGACTTGGAGATCGACTTGTCACTCCGTGATCTGGAGAATGTTAAGCAGAAAGCGGAGGAGAGTTTTAAGGAGTATGTGGACCGGTGGAGGGGTCAGTTATTGAAAATGCAGACTAGGCCTTCGGAGAAGGATCAGATCAAGATGATTATCAAGGGCACCAAGCCCTCCATTTACGGCAAGTTGAGGAGGATGACCTCCATGATTGCAGACTTTCGGCAGTTGAGGGAAACTGTCATGGATATTGAAGAAGAAGAGGCCGAGAATAGAAAATTCTATGGTCTAAACAGGAGGCCCATTGGGGGAACATCGGGAACAAAGCCCGTTTCTGCTGAAGTTGCTGCTATCCGGAACAGGCAGTTTTCCAACTTGGGAAGGCCCCTGTCTAAGGTGCTAGAGAAATTGAAGAGGCAAGGGCTTTTAAAACCCTTGGATACCAAACCATTACCCAATCCCTACCACCACATATTAACCTAAGCCTTTATTGCCACTTCCACCACCAAAAAAGGCCATGACACCGACAACTGCGCCCGACTCCGCCATGAAATCCAAGACCTCATAGACTCCAAAAAATACCCAACCCAGAAACAGAACAGCCCGATACACACAGAAACCCCTTACCTAACTACCGTGCCGTACCACCACCAGCCTATATGATCAATTCTGGCCTTCCAGAAACCTTGTCCTAAAATCCTTTCACCCTCAAGCCTTTTGCCTGGGAATCTGGGATAGCACTAGTGAGGATGAGTTTGAGCAGAAGAAGGACTTTTGGCTTGATTTCTCTAGCAGTGATGAGGAGGAAGTAAGGGGAATGACACGTAGCGGTCGTTTTTATAATGATATGGCGGATAAGGGTAAGGAAGCTTTGACAGATGGTAGAGAAGTGGTTGAGGCCGCAGAAAATACTGAAGGGGATATAGTGCTGAGACAATTGAGGAAGACTAGAGCACAAGTCAGTATCTGGGAACTATTATGTGCATCTCGGGAGCATAGACAGGCTATGGTTGAGGCCTTGAGCAAGATTGTGGTACCGGAGGATGCCAACCCCGCAATGTTTGTTGGGTCAGTTCAGAAGGAAGCTTTGCAGATATCTTTCTCTGAGGATGATCTCCCGCCGGAGGGGAGGAATCATAATAGGCCTCTATTTATCAGGGCCGAAGTGAGGGGCAAGAAAACTTCATGTGTGATGGTGGATGACGGTTCGTCCATCAATGTGTGCCCATTGAAAATTCTGGCAAGATTGGGTATGAAAGCAACAGACTTGGACCCCTCCAGTATGACTATTAAAGCTTATGATGACAGTAAGCGAGGAGTTGAGGGTACCTTTGCGGCTATGGTCAAGGTAGGGCCGATTGAAGATGAGGTCGAGTTCACAGTGCTGGACATCCCAGCCACTTTTGCCTTATTGCTGGGAAGGCCTTGGTTTCACAAGCTTGGGGGCGTGCCTTCCACTTTGCATCAGATGATCAGATTCCCGTATGAGGGAGAGATTGTTACCATCCGGGCTGAGTTAGATAATGCCGTGGCTGCCTTGGAGATACTACCTTTCACAAGGTTCCAGGTATCAGCCACTTTTGAGAGTGGGTGATCCTAGGGTGGCTAGGATTATGGAGAAGATGAAGTTTGAGCCGGGTAAAGGTTCAAAGTTGCCGGATTTCAGAGGACAGACTACTCGGAAGGGTTTGGGGTACAAATCTGACGAAGAAAATCGAAGGTCAAGAAAAAGGGCCTGAAACTGATGGAGTGCTTTTGTGAAAGCTTCAGGGTATCAAGGAGAGCCTGAACCTGTGAAAGTTAATGGGATTGTGGTGTCTGGGTTTGAGATCTTCCAGGATTTGTTGGTGAGAAACCATTGACTGGAAAAGCTGTGGAAACAGAGATTTGGGAGGAGGAATTGATGAAGTTAGAGAGCCTGACTCTGGAAGAAGATGAGAAGCCTGAGGAAGATCTGATTGCAGAGGAAGAAGTGTCTATTGATGATGAAGACATTTACCTTCCTGATTTGTTTGAATGTACTTCCTCATTATCCAGTAATAAAGACATTTCTTTTGCTTACTTGCCTGAGTCATTTCCATTCACTCTGCATGAATCCAGCATATTTGACATCAGTTCAGCCAGAACTATTGCATTTAACTTGGGCACACTTGAAAACCCCAAAGAAATTTGATTGCAAGTGAAGTAACCTCCGAAGAGGGGAGAAACTGAAACAAGTGTTGGTCAGATATGCCAAAGTATTTGCTTGGTCCTTATGAGGACATGCCGGGGTAGACAGAAACATTCCCAGCACCAATACCAACTTATCCGAATATGAGGCCAGTAAAGCAGAAACTTCGACGGATGAGACCAATGGGCTGAGAAAGTCAGAGGAAGTTAAGAAGCAGATAGATGTGGGGTTCCTGGAAGTGGTAAAATATCCTGAATGGTTGGCTAACGTAGTACCGTACCGAAGGTCCGAATGTGTGTAGACTACAGGGATAATAGTTGTCAGAATGATTTCCCTGCATATAGATGTTCTGTCTGACACACGGCTCATTGCTGTACATGCAGTGGATAGGAGAATTTTCAGCACACTTCTGCGGATGACTACAGATCTGCACTCAGAGAGCCGAGAGGGCGAGAGATTTATACGTTGTGGTGAAGTGTCTCGCTTAGAACGTTAGAACTGGTTGCTAAGCGTACTTTCGAATTTGGGATGTAAGCAGATGGATACTGCGAATAGCAATTGATGAGTATGGACTTCGGATTGCATCGAGAGGTTCTTCAGAGTTGGGCGATACTCATTGGCGTGAGAAGGCTTTCAAATTGACCATTTGACCTGCTTGCTTTTAGTTTGCAGTTTGGCGTGGGCTGACATTGAAGAATGTGCAGTCAACCGAAAGTGAGGTCAGGATTGAAGGTGGGAAAAGATGTAACTCACAAGATCTTGGAAGCATAGACTTGATTGCCGTAGATCAGGGTTATGGAAATTCCCTACACATACTTCCTGTGCGGCTGTCTGATGATTTCATTTGGATGCAGACAATCATTTCTCAGCTTGATGCACAGTGTGTATTTCCAGCTTAAGAATGCAGGAGCTACTTATCAGCGATGGCCACTACACTCTCATGACTTGATGCACAAGAGATAGGTGTAGTTGATGACATGATGGTGAAGTCAGAACGAGAGTTGGGCATATTGAAGCATTGGAAAGGTTCCTTCAAAGAGTTGACAGATATAACCTGCGGCTTAATCCCAAGAAATGTGTGTTTGGGTGACATCAGGGAAATTGCTTGGTCATACAGTGGGAATGGGCGGAATAGAGTAGACTCCGAAAAGATCAAGGCAATCACAGAAATGCCTGCACCGAAGACAGAAAAGAAGTCAGGGCATTCTTGGAAAGATTCAGTACATCAGTCGGTTTATTGCCAAGTTGACATCGGTATGTGAGCCTATCTTCAAACTGTTGAGAAAAGATCAGCCAGTGAGGTGGAATGAACAGTGTCAGACCGCCTTCGACAGAATCAGAGAGTACTTGGTAAGCCTCCTGTATTGAACCTCCGAGGCCGGTAGACCTTTGATATTGTATTTGGCTATAGAATCAGAAGCATTGGGAGGTATGATGGTACAGGCAGATGAGACAGGGGTAGAACATGCAGTTTATTATCTGAGTAAGAAGCTGCTTCCGTATGAGGCTCGGTATCAGGAAGTTGAGAAGATCTGTCTCGCAGTGGTATGGGCTTCCAGAAAGTTGCGACATTACTTCCAGTCTTACAAGATCCAGGTGGTGGCAAAGGAGAATCCTCTGAAATATCTTCATTCAGTGCCTTCACTAGTGGGAAAACTGGGCCGATGGTTGGTATTGTTGACAGAGTTTGACATTGAGTATATCACTTCCAAAGTGATCAAGGGACGAGCAGTAGCGGAGTTTCTGGCATTGCAACCTGTTGAGGGGGATCAGTATAAGTTTGAGTTTCCAGACGAAGAGATCCAAGCAATAACAGTTCAGAGATGGAAGATGTATTTCGACGGAGCAGTGAATCACAAGGGGGCCGGAATTGGGATCGTGATAGTAACCCCCGAGGGAGAGACTTTGCCTTTGGCTAAGAGGTTGACATTCAGAGTGACTAATAACATGGCTGAGTATGAAGCATGTGCTTTTGGCCTGGCAGCATTGATAGCCTTGAAGGCCGGGAGTGTGGAAATCTACGGAGATTCTATGTTAGTAGTTCAGCAGATGCGAGGAGAATGGGAACTGAAAGAAGAACGGTTGAAGCCTTGTCTTTTTCACCTCAGAAAATTGGCACATGATATCCCCGAGTGTAAGTTTCACAGCACCTACCGAAGAAGAGAATCAGATGGCAGACGCATTGGCTACACTAGCAGCGACTTGGGAAAATCCAGAGAAGTTAGTGATGAGACCATTGATACTGACAACAGCAAGTAAACCTGCTTATGAGATAGAAAGAATTCTGGAAGTTGAGGTTGACGATGGTAAGCCTTGGTATTATGACATTCAGAGGTATCTGGAACATGGCGAATTCCCGGAAGGGGCGGGCAGAAAAGACAGAATAGCCATTCAGAGGTTGGCTTCCCAGTATGTGACTTTGAGAGGAGAACTGTACAAGAGACAGGCAAACGGTATTCAGTTGAAATGTTTGAGAAAAGAAGAAGCTCAGAAAGTGATGGAAGAGGTACATGCCGGGGTATGTGGCCCGCACATGAATGGGCTGAACTTGTCCCGCAAGATAGTGAGACAGGGGTTTTATTGGTCAACCATGGAGACAGACTGCGCGAAGATGGTAAAGCACTGTCATGATTGTCAAGCACATGGTAATCTGAATCACTTACCGCACACAGAATTGCACGGGCTGTCAGAGCCATGGCCGTTCTCAGCATGGGGGATTGACATGATCGGGGAAATTCGACCGAATGCATCTAATGGGCATCGCTTCATAGTAGTAGCAGTGGATTACTTCTCAAATGGGTAGAAGCTGAGTCCTTTCCGGAACGTTACAGCGAAGCAGATGGCAAAGTTCATAGCTCGGAACCTCATTTGTCGGTATGATGCCGCATCATGTAGTGAGGACAACGGGGTCCAGTTTCAAGGAGAGACGAAGGCAATGTTACAGAGGCACGGGATAGGCCACCACAAGTCATCACCGTACAGGCCGCAGGCAAATGGGGCAGTTGAGGCAGCCAACAAGACTATAAAGACAATTTTAGCCAAGATGACAGAAAATTGTAGAGATTGGGCCGAGAAGTTACCGTATGCTTTATGGGGGTACAGAACGTCGGTCAGAACGGCAACGGGTGCAACACCTTACTCCTTGGTCTACGGAATGGAAGCAGTATTGCCAGTAGAAGTGGAAATACAGTCCCTGAGGGTATTGGCAGAGGCAGAATTACCGGAACAGGAATGGGCCGCACAGAGATTTGATCAGTTGGTACTGTTGGATGAGAAAAGAACGAAGTCTTTGTATCACATGCAGTTGTATCAGAAGAGACTAGCTCGGGCATTCAACAAGAAAGTACGTCCCACAAAGATCAGAAAGGGCGATTTGGTACTTAAGCAGTCGAGGCCATCGACGACGGATCCGAGAGGGAAATTCAGACCTAACTGGGAAGGACCTTACACCGTTCAGAAAGTCCTGGGAAATGGAGCAGTGAAGCTATCAGACTTGGAAGGAAATGAATTCACAGAACCCATCAATGTTGACAGGTTGAAGTTGTACTTTGCTTGAGAAGACTTGGTCGCCAGCGGAAGACCTAACCCAACGGAGTAAGAAAACTCATGCATACATGCATACACGTAACCTATTGCATATTTTTTGGTGTTTGTTCTGTTTTGTGTAAACAGGTGTTGAAGACGGAAAAGAGCGAGCAGTAAGCCAATCAGAGATAGTAAAGGCACAGCATTTGATATGGGCAGTAATCTGAAGATTGAGGTCCCAATGAAGTTAAGTTCCGGGTATGGGTCTCGGAGGGCGAAGCCCATATCGGCTAAGGAGCGAGGTTCCACATTGTACCAGCTTGGGGGCGAAGCCCATATCGGCTGAGGAGTGAAGCTCCACATCATCATTTTCGGGATGCGTCCCAGGGTCGAGGCCCATATTTTGTCAGCGGTATTGGGATGCGTCCCAGGGTCGAGGCCCCCGTTGTCGGTTGCAGCTATTGGGATGCGTCCCAGGATCGAGGTCCACTGCATCATCATTTTCAGGATGCGTCCCAGGGTCGAGGCCCACATTTTGTCAGCGGTATTGGGATGCGTCCCAGGGTCGAGGCCCCCGTTGTCGGTTGCAGCTATTGGGATGCGTCCCAGGATCGAGGTCCACTGCATCATCATTTTCGGGATGCGTCCCGGGGTCGAGGCCCACATTTTGTCAGCGGTATTGGGATGCGTCCCAGGGTCGAGGCCCCCGTTGTCGGTTGCAGCTATTGGGATGCGTCCCAGGTTCGAGGTCCACATCATCAGCAGCATCGAGATGCGTCTCAGGATCGAGGTCCACTGCAGTATCAGCTCAGCTCGAGACAGCTAGCTAGCCAGGTAAGTAAAATGCATTGCATAACTTTGATAGGATTGTTCAAAGTCACACACTGCACAAGTCCCATCAAAGTGGGGGCGACTGTAGGCATTGCATTTTCGCATGTGAAACCCGATGATGAGTCTCATTTGGAGGCACTATCTTTTGAGTCACGGAAGCCGCGGGAAACGGATATCGGAAGGGGGAATTCAGAATAAACAAGCTCACTGTCTTCGTTGGTGCTGCGTTCGTTACTTCGTTCGAACGGGAAACAGATTGCGGGCGTTCGTTTAGCGTTCGAGGGAGCGTTCGAACGGTGTCGGTAATTCTGGTTTTGCTGCTAGCCTCACACCCAGCCCATTTAGCTCCCCAAAGCCCATAAAACACATCCCAAATTAAGTAATTAAATTTAAATTAAATATTAAACATTAAATAAAATATTTAAACCATTTACCATTAAAATAGACAATTACCAACTAAACTAAAATCATGCCTAATTAAACAATCATATACTAAATCAAAAGATAATCATACTAAATTAAAATCAATCATAACCAATTAAAGCCAATCATATATTTGACTTCCTAATCTAATAAGATACTTACCAATATAAAATATTTGTATTCCTAAACCAACACAAATTAAATATTACAACTTCCTAAAGTAAAATATTTTGTCCCCCCTCAATCCTTTGATTTCCTTGTTTAAAACTAAATCATATCCTAATTTAATGCACAAATCCCTTCCCTTGTAAACCCTAGCCATTCTCTATATAAACAACCCCTAACCAAGGCCATCCTCCCGGCACAGAGAATTCACACCCAAACTCTCTCAAATCTCTCTAGACTCTCTCTACACACCCAAGACCAAACAAGCAAAAGAGAAAACACTTCACACATACACAAGCAAGAACAACAAACCACCACAAGCCACCTCCCCCCTGTAGCCGAAACACCCCTCTACGCAGCAGCCCTCCACCACCGAAAATTACCACCAAAAAACCACACAACACCCTAAAACACACCTAAATAACCTCCTAAATCACCTTAACAGCAGCCCAAATCTTCACAAAAAACAGTAACATAAAACTACATAGACAATCCTAAAAATAATCACTTCTAATTGCACTAAGAACCCACGCAACTTGGAATAGTTCTTTAAAAACATTGAAACAGGTAGCCCGTGCAGTGAGCAGCAAAACAGGAGCCGAATAGGAGCAGAACGGAGTTCGAACAATAAGCAAAGCAGCGAAGCAGTGAGCTAGGACGTTGAACCAGCGGACCAGAAAAGTTGCGGAGCCTTACCCCCCTTTTGATCTTCGTGGAACGTGAGTCCGAGAGACGGCTTAAAAGGTTAGACCTGAGGGTATCTTTCACACTTGTTTTTTCTTTTCCGCATTATTTATTAAGTATTCCTTGTATGATTGTAATGTTGAAATGTGTGTTGTGATTTTTTGAGTATGTAAATATGCATGAATTATGAGATGTAATATGTTGTGGGCATTAGATGAATGAGAGATGTGTCAACTCTCGCGGTATATCGGATGGAAACCCGGACATAAATTTCATAGACGATTCCGAATGGACGGTAATATGATCTGTACTCGGGCCACAACTCCACGTACCGCTTGAGTAAACGGCACCATCTCTCTTTCGTTGTGTTGCGTTTTGTTTATTTAGTTTTCTCTTGAATTCAATATATTGTTTATTTTTGTATATCCAACCAAGCACATGGGCTTAGTGAGTTAGTCCAAAGGTCCTCCATTTGTGAGACAAAGAGCCGAAAAGGCCACCTTCGTGACACTACTTCGCCGCGCCGGTTGATGTATGTTCGGTTGGACGCAAGATACGTTCAATCGAGCATACTTAGTTTGATATTATTATCTTTATTTTCATATGTATAAGTCAATCGAGCGCATGGGCTTAGTAAGTGTGTTGTGAGATCCCCTATGGGGAGGGGCTAAAAGCCCTTTACCACGATGCTTTGCCGCGCCGGTTGACGTGTGTTCGGATTGGATGTAAGATGCGTTCAATCGGGCATACTTGGTTGATATGATTGGTTCTATTCCTGCATGTGTGATGTGACGCGCATGGGCTTAGCATGTTGGTCTAAAGGTCCTCTCTTTGAGAGATCAAGAGCCCCAAAAGGTCACCTTTACGGCAGTGCTTCGCCGCGCCCTTTTATTTTCTGTTTATGTATTGCATCAGGTCCGTATCCGTTCGAACGCGTTCACGAACGCAACTCGAACGCGCATGTGTTTTGGCCTTATTATGTGTCAGGTCTCGTATCCGTTCGAACGCGTTAACAAACGCCATACGAACGTGAGCTCTCTGTCTCATCTCCGTTCGAACGCGTTTACGAACGCTACTCGAACGTGAGCATTCTGTCTCGTCTCCGTTCGAACGCGTTTACGAACGCTACTCGAACGTGAGCATTCTGTTTCATTTACGTTCGAACGCGTTTACGAACGCTACTCGAACGTGAGCATTCTGTTTCATTTACGTTCGAACGCGTTTACGAACGCTACACGAACGCACACACACTGAACTGAGTCTGTCTTACTATATTCATGCATAATTGCTTATTAGTTGATTTTTCTTATGCAAATGTGTCACAATTCGTATGCTCATGTCATGATAACATTTGAGCATTATTTCTTGCGGTATATCGGATGGAAACCCAGACGTAAATTCCGTAGCCGATTCCGAATGGACGGTAGTGCGGTCTGTACTTGGGCTACAATTCCACGTACCACTTGGAAAAATGCCCATATGTGTGCTTGTAGGATCAATATGTGTGCTTGTGTTTTTCCTGAATGTGGTATGTAAGTAAAGTTGTATGTTAGTTGCTATCTTGATATATGTTAAGCATGCAAATTTAAATGTAAGATATATGTGAAATACATGTATGTTTAGGCGCATATTTTATTTTATAAATGTGAATTTAGAAGCATGATACCCTTAGGAATAAGTGCTACTTCAGCTTGTTTAAATTATTATATAAATCCTTTCATTACAAGTGACATGAGTAAGGGACCATTCCGAACCCAACGGTTTGAGGTCTTCCCTTGCGAGGGGTGAGTGCGGCCTTAAATCTTTGTCCGTCCCGTTCACACCGGGTGGCGACTCCATGTTATGTAATCCTTCCCAACTAGGCCGCGAGCCTAGGAACGGCGTCGCTCAGTTTCTGTGTCCCACATTGGGCTAAGCATGGTTTTGGACAATTGGATTGGATCCAATTGGGCCTAAAACCATTTCCATAAAGTCCAAATATGACTTTTGGGCCTTTAAATAATTTAATTGGGCCTAATGACCTAAATTGATTTTTGGCATATGGTGATTTCTAATTGGGCCTTGGCATCTTGGGTTTGATCCTTAATGGCCAAAGCGCATGCCTAAAGAATTAATTGAAAGTCCATTGGACTTTAATTGAATAGTATTGGATGCTAATTGGGCATTTGAGACCCATTTAGAATGGATTTGGAATCCAAGTCTAAAAGACACTATTATAAGTGTAATTATTTAATTTGGAATTAAATTCGAATTAGTATTGGATACAATTTAAATTGGATTAAAATTATAGTTCGATATAATTCAAGAATATGTACTTTGAGTATTATTCTTAAACGAGTTGGACTCGCGCAAATCAAATCGTTGTTTGAACATTGGATGGTCATTAATTAAATATTAATTAATTGGATTAGATTGATTGAACATCATGCTTTGTGTGAATACTTGGATGTATTTGTATGAATAATGTATATCGGATGGATATTAGAAGGGTGGGGGCAATTTTGGAAATTGTTGTAAGTATAGTACTTATTTATTAAATTGGACCTGCCTGTCCAGCCTTTCACCTTATATTCTCTTTGTATTTCTCTTCTCATCAATTCCTCTCAATGCAAATGAGGTTTATTTTAGTATTATGTAATTGGGTAGAAGTATGTAAAGTGCTAGCGGGAGAGAGGAAAGTGAGAGATTTGTTATAGGAACAAATTGTTATATATCCATCCGCATATCATTATTATTTTATTCGCGCCTTATTATACTTTTAGAATTCATGTTTAAGGGTGTATGATGAGACCTAATCAAAGATAATAAATTCGTTGCCAATTTACGTGAAAAACCCTCACTTTAATATTAAGCGATTTCCTTCCATTGGGTGGTTTTCTCTCAAGATCCAAGATTGGCATTGGTTTGTTGGCCAAAGTCAAGATCATTATCTATCCCGGATGTGTTTGAACCACGAAAGCTTTGTTATATATCGCATGTCTTGGGCAAATGTGACTTGTTGGCCAAAGTCAAGGTCACTTCTGTACATCGACATGGATTACGAAGCTTTCCCACTATCAATGGGTCGCGCTTAACTGGAATCATTAAGCTTGTTGAGCCAAAGCCAAGGCTTAGTTGATTCAAAGGAAAAGGTTAGGAAATATATATTGGATATATATCTCGGACTTGGAGGTCCACCTACCGGATCTAGGAATTGGATGGGATCCAATTGATCTTAGAGATCTACCTAGTTAAGTTTCATACAGCTTGTTGGCCAAATTCAAGGTTGTGTGTTATTTAACGAGATCCTAACCCACTAGGAAACTGGGTTTCTCGAGTACTCAACAGAGGGTTAGAGGCTCGCCGAAAAATAGTGAGAGGCCAATATTAAATTTGCAATTTCATTTAATACTTTCTTACATACGCTCTTTTATTTTATTTAACGTTGTTATAAATATATTAGTTGGACTAATATTGATTATTGTTTTATTTGAACAGTTAGACTGTATAAGACACTACTCCACTTGTAGTTGGTTATATTGTTGGACTATAATAACCATTACATTTTGAGTGTACCCGAAATCGTTGATTGAATAGTTGGACTATTGCAATCGAGATGGCTGGAAAGATTAGCGTTAGGGACATTGTCATGGGCGACAATGTCTTTAACGGCTCCAATTTTCTAGATTGGGAGATGAATCTCAGGATAGTCCTAGGAGCCGAGAAGTTACTCTATGTTATAGAGAAACCTCTCGGGCCTGAGCCCAGAGTTGAGCAAACAGTAGAGCATGAGTTTTGGAAGACTCATCGTGATGATAACTTTAGCGCTGAATCCGTAATGCTTGCCTCAATGACTCCTCAATTTTTTCGTTAGAACAAATGATTGGATCCTTATAGTATGATGTTGAAATTGAAGGATCTTCACAGGTCTAATCTTAGATCTCAGAAGCATGAATTGCGAAAGAAGCTCT
The DNA here is from genome assembly GCA_019454045.1 of Zanthoxylum bungeanum. Lineage (NCBI taxonomy): Eukaryota > Viridiplantae > Streptophyta > Magnoliopsida > Sapindales > Rutaceae > Zanthoxylum > Zanthoxylum bungeanum. The sequence goes on from SKCR01028120.1 coordinate 44,621, forward strand.
TTCACTCGCGTATGTCAGAGAGTACATCTGTCGAGCACTATATGTCGCAGATGATTACTGACATCGAACAGCTAGGTCAGCTGGGCATAACCTTCGAGGCCGAGACTTCCATAAATTTGATCTTACAGTCTCTGCCCGAGTGCTGGGGCGGGTTTTTCATGAACTATAATATGATGAACCAAGAAAAGACTCTTAGAGAGTTAATGGCAATGCTGAAAGAAGCAGAGCCAGAGCTTCTAAAGGGCAAGAAGCGCGAGGCGCACCTTACTTCGACATCCCAGATGGCCAAAGCTTGGCCGAAGGCTTCTGGGGGTGTGAAGAAAATGAAGAAGAATGGCAAAGCTAAATCATCACAGTCTTTTCAAGACGTCTGCCTACATTGTGGCAAATGGGGTCACTGGAAGTGTGAATGCCGTGAGTACAAGCGGAGTTAAAGCAAGTGAAGACGGGCAAAGCTCCGGCTTCAGGTATGTTTGTTACAACATGTCCACTACTGGTTTTAAAAAAAATTGGATTTTTGATTCTGGATGTGGTACTCATATATGTACTGATGAGCAGGATCTACTGATTAGCAGGAGACTGGCTTCATGCGAGATCGACCTATGAGTCAGAAACGGGACGAGAGTCGCTGTTTTGGCCGTTGAGACCTATGTTTTGTATCTGCCCTTGAGGCATGTAATTATATTAGGTGATTGTTATTTCGTACCTAGTTTGACTAGGAACATCATCTCTGCATTTTGTTTAACCCGTTGCGGGTATACCTTTGTATTCTGGAACACTGGGTGTTTTGTATATGAAGATAACATTTTGATATATACATCAAATGTTAATAATAGTCTTTATATTTTGAATATAAATGAATCTCAAACATATATTATGACAAACAAAAGTCTCAAATTGAGTAAAACATATGAAACTTATCTGTGGTATTGTTGTCTGGGACACATTAACAAGACTCGTATATCTACACTTTCGAAGAGTGGATACTTGGACGGATTTGATCCTAATCATATGACGTCTGCGAATCTTGTTTATTAGGCAAAGTGCCTAAAACGCCTTTTAGCGGTAAAGGTGTATGTGCCACCGAGCTGTTAGCCCTCGTTCATGGTGACATATGTGGGCCCATGTCTAGTCAGGCTAGAGGTGGATATGAATACTTCGTAACATTTATGGATGTTGCATCGCGCTATGGTTATGTGTATCTTATGAAACACAAGTAAGAAACTTTTGATAAATTCAAAGAGTTTCGACACGAAGTTGAAAAATAGACCGGCAAAAGTATTAAAACATTACGATCGGACTGTGATGGAGAATACTTAAGTAATGAGTTTCTTGATTACTTGAGAGAGTATGGTATTCTTTCACAGTGGACTCCTCCCAGAACACCTCAATTGAGTGGTGTGTCCGAACGGAAAAACTGAACTTTGTTGGACATGGTAAGGTCAATGATGAGTCACACTGAGCTACTAATTTCTTTCTAGGGATACGCATTGAACAGTGCAATACTTATTTTGAATAAGGTTCCATCAAAGTCTGATAAACAGACTCCATATGAGATATTGACAGGAAAGAAACTGGGTTTCTCATTCCTGAATATTTAGGGATGCTTGGCATACGTTAAATGTTTAGATTATACCAAACTAGAACCCAAATCGGATAAGTGCCTATTTTTAATTGGTTATCCTAGGGAAACCAAAGGATATTATTTCCACAACCTATAAGAGAACAAAATATTTGTTGCTCTCCATACGGTTTTCCTTAGAGGAATTGCTAAATGCAGTGGTAAGTGGGAGGAAAGTAGAACTCGCTGAAAATCAGAGTGATACTGTTCCAGGCACCAATCCCCTCTCGGAACACAAACAGTTCATCAGGGATGAGACTATTCCATAATCTTCTAATACACAAGAACCGCGTAGGTCGAAGAGAATCAGAAAACAACCTAAGAGGTATGGGTTTCTGATCTCACCTCATGTAGATATTAATCTTATTGATGATAATGAACCGGCTACGTATGAGGAAGCGATACAAGGTATCGACTCCTCTTTATGGCAAGAGGCCAAGAAGTCCGAAATGGATTTCATGTATACAACCAAGTTTGGACACTGGTTGATGTACCAGAAGGCATTGTGACTATTGGTAGTAAATGAGTCTTCATGGTGAAGACAAACATGGATGGTAACAAACAAACGTACAAATCTCTAGTATCGTCATCAACATGGTGTTGATTACGACGAAACCTTTTACCCATTGCCATGATTAAATCCATTCGGATAATACTTGCTATAACTGCATATTTCGATTATGAAATATGGCAGATGGATGTCAAAACAGCTTTCCTTAATGGAAACCTATTGGAGGATGTTTATATACAACAGCCTGACGGTTTTGTCGTGCCAAAATATGCAAACAAGGTTTGCAAGTTAAATCGATTCATTTATGGATTAAAGAAAACATTGCATTCTTAGAACCAACATTTTTGATGAGATCATAATGGTATATGGTTTCATTCAAAACGATGATGATTCTTGTGTATATAAGAAGGTTAGTGGGAGCGCACTGACATTGATTGTCCTATACGTTGATGATGTATTGCTTCTAAGCAATGACATTCCCATACTAAAATCGGTGAAAGCTTGGCTTTCATTAAAATTCTCCATGAAATTCTTGGGAGAGGCAACATTTATTCTAGGAATAAGGATCTACTAGGATAGATCTAAAATTTGTTGGCACTCTCCAAGAGCTCGTACTGTAACAAACATGTACGCGACCTGGTGTCTCATATGCTTTGAGCATTTGGAGTCACAATCAGGCCGATCCAAGTGATGGTCACTGGATTGATGTTAAGAACATCTTTAAGTATCTTAGATGAACTAACGATGCTTTCTTAATTTATGGAGATGGAGAACTTAAGATGACTAGGTTCACCGTTGCAAGTTTCCAAACCGATAAAGATGACTATAAGTCGCAATCAGGGTACATATTTTGTTTGAATAACGGAACAGTGAGCTGGAAATCTTCCAAGCAAGATACTATTGCCAATTCAATAACAAAAGCGGTATACATTGCTGCGGCTGAGGCAGCAAAAGAAGCATTTTGGATCTATAAAATTCCCAATTGGATTAGGAGCAGTTCTGTTAGTAGCTGAGCTAGGCTATAACACAGGCTAAGGATTTACGGTCTCATCAATGATCCAAGTATGTACTTCGATGGTTTCATCTGATTCGAGAGATCACACATCGTGGCGATGTGAAGATCAAAAGATCATTTCAGATGATAACCTTGCATTTCCGCTGGCGAAAGTGATATCTAAGCATAAACATGAGCGACCTGTATATAGTTCAGGTGTTGGACACTTGAGTGATTGGCTATAGGCCAAGTGGGAGATTGTTGGACAATTATGACCCATAACATCACTATTTGTAAAAGACATGGTGTTCTTTGTACAAATTAACTATGTGACAAAATAAATTTCTTTTTTATCATTTTGTAATTGGATTACTTGGATATATAAATGATAAAAGTCCATATGATTAGTACCAGATTAATAAGATATGAGACAATATTAATCCACGAAAGGTTTAATCATTAAATATCCCTAGTCGTAGGATACAGAACTGGTTCTCTTATGTACTGCAATCATCGGGATAATATGACTAGGTCATGATTATCCGATTATAGAGACTAGTTGCCAGAGATCCGATATGTGCTTCGTACGGGGCAGACACAATTCCAGCCCCAGGCCTTGCACGTGACATCCGATACTAGATCGAAATATGCAATACTACGTATACTACGCCTGATACAGATCACATATTCTTGTAAGGATATTTCTGGAGAATTGGGTAGGCATGGCGCTTTGTTAGAAGCCAACATTGTCTTGTAAATCGATAAAAATGTAGTACTAGGTACTTACGTGTTCGGATAGTCCGACGACCGGAATTACTGCCAACATATCTGGGGATCTCATGGGTCGCTTCCCAAAGATTCACCGATGACGTATGACTCGCACCTTATTAATCTGGGATTAATTAATGATGAGAGAGAAAATTAATCTGGGATTAATTACAGAGATATTTTATCTAGGATAAAATATTAATTAAAGAGAGAGAACGATTAATTTGGAATTAATCGATAAAATAATATATTCGATATATTAAACGAAATTGGATTTCGACGCGGAATTGAAATTAGATTTTAATTCGGGCGAACGAGTTAATTTAGAATTAATTCGTTAGCGATGTGAATAGTGATTTTACTAGGCATAATTATTTAATTACGTCGCAACGGAAAAATTCGTTAATTTGGAATTAGCGAACCCGAGCCCGAGAGTGTTTGCGGGGCCGCTCGCATTTTGAATCGAGTGGGGCCCACAAGTCACATCAAGCGTCAAATCATTAGTCATTCTTGTGATGTAAGTCACATCACTTTGAGTGATAGACTCAATGTCACTATTCATGATGTAAGTGGTTGGAAAAGCTTTTGAAAGCTTGAAAGACATTTAGCATTATTTTATTTAATGGTATTTGACTTTTGAAATTGGGTATTAGATAAACAATTTCTTAACACACCAAACACATCTTCTTCCTCTCTCTCTCTCTCCCAAATTCGGCCATGGTGGCCATTTTTCTTTCATGAAACCATGAACCTAGGGTTCACTTTCTTCTTGATTTTGTTGCAAAACAAGAGTGCTAGCACACTTAAGGGTCATCATAAGGTGATAGGGAACCGCACTTGTGAGCTTGGAATCACAACACAAATCTTGGAGCTTGGAGGACCAAGATGGCCGAATTTTTGGAGCTCAAAACCTGTCAAAACCGTGAGCATCAAAGGGCTTAAAAAGCTTTGTTCTTCGTTGCATCCCTCAACTACTCAATGTAAGTATTCCTCAACTTCTTTGTTGTATTCACATGTTGTTTCATTGCTTAAAATGATCCCGGTTAGACCATAGAAACCCAACACGAGGATAGATCTAAAAGTTGTTGGCACTCTCTAAGAGCTCTTACTGTGACAAACATGTACGCGACCTGGTGTCTCATATGCTTTGAGCATTTGGAGTCACAATCAGGCCGATCCAGGTGATGGTCACTGGATTGATGTTAAGAACATCCTTAAGTATCTTAGATAAACTAAGGATGCTTTCTTAATTTATGGAGATGAAGAACTTAAGGTGACTAGGTTCACCATTGCAAGTTTCCAAACCAATAAAGACGACTGTAAGTCACAATCGGGGTACATATTTTGTTTAAATAACGGAACAGTGAGTTGGAAATCTTCCAAGCAAGATACTGTTGCCAATTCAACAACAAAAGCGGTATACATTGCTGCGGCTGAGGCAGCAAAATAAGTATTTTGGATCTATAAAATTCCTAATTGGATTAGGAGTAGTTCTGTTAGCAGCTGAGCTAGGCTATAGCACATGCTAAGGAATTACAGTCTCATCAATTATCCAAGTATGTACTTCGATGGTTTCATCTGATTCGAGAGATCACACATCGTGGCGATGTGAAGATCGAAAGATCATTTCAGATGATAACCTTGCATATCCGCTGGCGAAAGCGATATCTCAGTATAAGCATGAGCGACCCGTACATAGTTAAGGAGTTGGACACTTGAGTGATTGGCTATAGGCCAAGTGGGAGATTGTTGGACAATTATGACCCATAACATCACTATTTGTAAAAGACATGGTGTTCTTTGTACAAATTAACTATGTGACAAAATAAATTTCTTTTTTATCATTTTGTAATTGGATTACTTGGATATATAAATGATAAAAGTCCATATGATTAGTACCAGATTAATAAGATATGAGACAGTATTAATCCACGAAAGGTTTAATCATTAAATATCCCTAGTCGTAGTATTATCGAGACTGGACATCGATAATGCGGAATAAGCTAGTATTACACTTGTGCGCATTATGGAATCTTAACGACATAGTTCTCATATATTTAAGTATTGGATACTTATACAAGTGTGATATGAGGTTCTGTTAGCCGTTGGACCGGGAACAGCTTCGCTCTGGATAGACCCCTCGGAATCCCATTGGTTGTATGACTATGTGTCTATGAGAATCCAAATCAGGGTAGGTGTATGTGGTCTTAACCTGAGACTTGCATCGCTAATACTTGCAATAATCAATATACTTTGCTTTGATCGTCCGGAGTTTTAAGAGGTTCTGTGTACACCTCTTCTGGGTTTACTGAGAATCATAGTGTATTGGGTGTGATGTCAAGATGGAAGTATCACTCAGTCATATGGAGATGATGATTACGCAGATACAGAACTAGTACTCTTAAATGCTGCAGCTATCGGGATAGTATGACTAGGTCATGATTATCCAATTACAAAGACTAATTGCTAGTGATCTGATATATGCTTCGTACGGGGCAGACACAATTCCAGCCCTAGGCCTAACATGTGAAATTCGATACTAGATTGTATTACGCAATATATTGTATACTACGTCTGATATAGATTATATATTCTTCGTTGAATATTTCAGGAGAATTGGGTAGGCAATGTGCTTTGCTAGAAGCCAACCTTGTCTTGTAAATCGGTGAGAACGTAGTACGGGGTACGCACGTTTCGGATAATCCAACAATCGTATTTACAGCCAACATATCCATGAATCTCTTGGGTCGCTTCCCAAGGTTCACCGATGACATTTGACTCGAACAGAATTAATCTGGGATTAATTATGAGAGAGAAAATTAATCTGGGATTAATTACGGTAAGAATTTATCTGGGATTAAATTCGTATAGAAGAGAGAACATGATTAATTTGGAATCAATCGACAAAGTAAATTTAATAGTTAAATTGAATTATACTATTTAATTTATTTAATTGGGCTAAAATAATATATTGGATATATAAATTGAAATTGGATTAATACAGAATTAAAATTGGATTTTAATTCAAGCGAGTGAATTAATTTGGAATTAATTCGCAAGCGACTTTCGTAATAATTTTGTGAGGCATAATTATTTAATTAAATTGGATTTAATTATTTAGCGACCAAAAATTCGCTTAGTCGGATTAAACGAACCGGGCCCAAAGTGTGTTGTGTAAGCCAACTTGAATTTGGAATTCAAAATTGGGTGGGACCTATAACTTACATCACTTGTCACTATTCATGATGGTGTAGTTGGCTAATTAATATTGGACTTTAACTCACAACACATACAACCTTTTGTAACAAGTTTTGGAAACTTAAAACACTATTCATTCTCTCATTTTTCTCTCCAAAAACCGTGAGCTTCATGCTTCATAGGGAAGAAATTTTGCTTCACAAATTGATCAAAGCTAGCACTTTGAGAGTCTTTGAAGGTGATAGGGAACCTCACCCAAGAGTTTGGAACTCAACACAAAGGCTTGGAGCATCTACAACAAAGAAAGTTTTGAACTTCTCATCCAAATCAATGTAAGTATTCCGCAACTTATCTTGATTATATTCACACTAGAATCATGTTTAGGATCCTTGGCATTGTTGGACACTAACAACTATAAGTGTAAAATAATTAATTTCTCTTTATTAAATGTACGCTTTTTAGTGTTAATCATTTGGTTTCTTGTTATGTCTTACATAAATCAATTGACATTTGATCATAGGTAACAAGTTACCATGACCCTTGATAGCAAGTATCAAGTGAAGATTTCCTTTTCATTTAACCTACAATAACTTCCTATAACAGTAACTTGCCATGTGTCACTTGTCAATTGGTTAATATAAAACAAATACGATATTTTTGATACTTAATTAATATTAAATATTTTACATTAAATATAAAATCAAATATTTTATATTTAATCAAATTAAATAAATAATATAAATACATAAAGTATTTCAATTAAATCTACACTATTGATTAATTATCTAATTTGTTGGATTTAATAAGATCTTGACACTTGTCAATAAATCATGGTGTCAAGTGTCACCTTAAGATATTAACAAATTGACAAATCAAAATTTACCATAATTAAAGTAAAATAAATATCTAGATATTCTATTTATTTATAAATTAATTAATATTTAAACTTAAATACAAAATCAAATCTTGTATTTTATATAAGATTGACACTTGGCAAAATCACATGATGTCATGTGTAAACTCAAGAACTTGACACTTGTCCAAATATAAATTTAACATATATAAAGTAAACAAATGTCTAGATATTATATTATAATGTTAAAATATTATAATAAAAAATATCTCTTTATCACTTAAACATCTTTATCAGTATCTCAACTGTCTGCAAATCACATTTACGATATTTCTAAAATCACCATAATATTTTTCGAATAAACGGGTGCTAGCGCGTCTAAAACCGGTATATATTTTACATTTTACCGATTAAGTACATAAATTATCTTGCGATCATATATTGAAGCAATTTAATTAATTCATTAATCATTCAGCTAATGTGTGTGACCCCATAGGTTCTCAGTGAACTGAACATGAGTAGATATGAACACATTCACATCACTTCGGTACAACTCTTGTAACCGAAATTTTTTAATGATTATGAGTGACCTCTAGCAAGATGTCATTGTTGGGATATATGCCCTAGAACTTCATGTAATTTAAACAGATTTATTTGTTATGAAATAAAAGATGCATTATTCATTTATTAAAATATTTGATTTAAATCGCATATTATAAATTATCATGTTTACCCTTGATTACTCATGTGTCGTTAGACTTAGAGTATTAGTGTCATACACAATAGGATTTAGGTCTGAAGTTAGTAATATGAAATATTAAATAGAGAGCAAACAAATCGGGTACTTTATTTATGGTTTATTTATAGTTAAGGTCCATTATATAATTATATGGCGCCCTTGATCCGGGATCATCCATGTGGTGACATGAGAATGGATGCACCTTATATGATATGATCATATAGGACTGGACCCAGATAGAAATGAATTTTTTATAATATCCATTAAATAAAGAAATTCATTTCAATCTACTAGATGGTTATATATGGATTGATCTGAATCTTGAGTGTACTACGAACTCTTGCATGACAGACTATGTCCTTTAATTTACAAAGGTGAGGTTGGTGTAGCAATCCCGACCAATAGCTACATACTTTAGGGACATGGTTTGGTGTTTAGCTGGAGACGTTTTACATAGATATGGAGTTCACTGCTTCTTGCAAGAAGTAGAGGAGTATCTTCCTTAAGAGTTGATTCGATACTTGGACGATTAGAGCGCTTAAGTTTTTCTATTGCGAATAGAAAGATTAATATTCATAATAGTTATGAATAAATTATTCATTAGGGAATCAATGGTACTTAAGGATAAAAATAATTAGAGGGGTATAACGTACCCGACTCTAAATTATGAGATACCCGTGAAGGGTCAATCTGTATGCAATGACTGTATCGATAGACACCGACATAGTTCGGCTTATATTATCTACTTTGGCAACGAGAGTGTAGTTTGCGGTTTTTAGTGAAATAACCTGAAGATAATAATTAAGAATATTTAATTAAATAGTTTAATTAATATTCCGAGATTATTGGAGCTCAGAATCGTAGGTCCATTTGGTCCCCGTGCTAGTTTGATACATTGTAGCAAATTAAATATAATTGGATAGTCCAATTATATACTCAAATACATATATTATTATCATTAGGATTAATAATATATTTTGTAACACATGTAACTTTATATTATATTTAATATAAGGTTTCATTAAATAAATGATTATAAGATAATCATTTAATCTAATGTATATATTAAATTGTTTAATATATTGATGTGATCCATAATAAGCTCGGTTTGTTGGGCCAAGTTAACTTGAAGTTGTGGCTGATTGCACAGCTTGGTCAGATTGATGTATTTGAGACATTTTGGAGGATTTGGAAGATTCCTTGGGTTCTGGAGTTTGGTTTGATGAATATTAAAAAATACATATTTATTATACGATAAGGCAATCATTTTAAATTTATAGTTTCACTAATTCCCTTAAATGACGCATTTGTAGAATAATATTTTAAGTTATGTTTTGAGTGTTTTTACTGTGTTATTTTATATTTTTTTGATAGGTAAAATACTGCTCGGAAGCTCGACAGGACAAACCAGACTTGAAAAATGGAAAAAACGAAAATTCAGCTTTCGCGACGCGACACGGAAATGACGGCGCATCGCGACGCGCCTAATAAAACAAAGACACCACCGAACGCGCTATTCTCTCAACACGTGTCCCCATCGTGGTACTCGCGTCGCGACGCTGAGAAGGCTTGGCGCATTGCGACGCACCTAATAAAACAAAGACACCGTTGAACGCGCTATTCTCTCAACACTTGTCCCCATCTTGGCACTCACGTCACAACGCGTGGAAGCTTTGGTGTCGCGACGCGCCGACTAAAATCTGCCTATAAATTGAAACGTCCAGCAGAAGAAATTTTCATACTTTTCTTTCTGACTTCTATATAGATTTTGGAAGAGAGTGTCTTTAGTGTTTATTTTTATTTAAAGCTTTCTGTAATGTCTTTTTCATTCAGTAATAAAATTACGAGTATGTTTAATTACAAAGTGAGTAGATATTTTATTTTCTGTTGTGGTAAGAGTGAAGCTTTTATAATGAAAACATAAATTAAAACCGCTTATATTATAAAAAATAAATTGAAATCTAATGATTAAAACTTGATTTAGATCTAGATTAATTATTGACAATATCTTGCTACCGCCTTTATGGCTGGTTTTATCTTGCTACCGCCTTTATGGCTGGTTTTATCTTGCTACCGCCTTTATGGCTGATTTTATCTTTCTACTGCCTATATGGCTGGTTTTATCTTGCTAATTGCTGGTTTTATCTTTCTACGGCTTATACGGCTAGTTTTATGTTTTTGGCATACTTAGTACCTTGGCAGGACTAGTTATTGACATAAATGACTACCGCATTATGGCTGGTTCTATATTTTGGCATAATTAATTCCTTAGATAAATTAATTGGGTAACAAGGGCAATTTATTTATTATAATTAAGCGAGATTTCTGAGTTCAAAAGATTAAAAGTGGATCCCCTAACTCCAACATTTCATTTCATTATTGCTCTCCAAATCTAAGAGTCCCTAACTACTTCAACAAATCAAACTTTTCTTTTTCGCACAGCTCATCATTCTATTTTGCTAAATCTCTTCCCTGTGGATCGATCCCGGACTTATCGAGTTATTTTATTATTTCGACACTCTTATACTTGGGAGTAAAGGACCACTTTTCGAGTGTGTCAAGTTGTTAGCGTCGTTGCCGAGGAAGTATTATTTACTAGATAGAATAGTCATTGTAATTAATTTCTTATTTCTCTACTTTTATTTTTTTATTTTTTATTTTGTATATGGTTTTTATTTTTTTATGTATCTTATTTTTCTTTTCTTTTCTTGTATTTGTGTAGATCCAAACTGTCATGATTGATCCTAAATGAACCCGGAACCCAAAAATCCCACATATAGACAGACATTGGTTTTAACTTTTCTTGGTTACAGGAGACAGAAAAATCATCTTAAAATGTGCTTGTTGTTTATCAAAGAATTTTTTGAACCATCCCCATGTAGAGATGCTCTCATAAAACTTCTTGAAAACATAATTCAAGACATTGATAAATTTGAACGAGAAATTCAATTGAGATCGGAATTAACAAGGGTTAGATGACGTTTTTAGATCTAAAAACACTGCATCTGTATTCCATTTATTTGTTCTTTTCATTTTGTAAGTTTAATTTTCTTTTTAAGTATTATATTTGCAATTTCATATTTTTTTTCATATAGTTTATCTTTAAGTTGCATGAAACACTGGTCTCGAACATCTAACGGTAGATTAAAAAGAGAGTCTTCATCACCTTCATTGTTTATCAGAATAGCTGAAAACCAAATTGAAAATCTACCTGCCCGAGTTGAAAACCTAGTTAATCAGGAAGAAAATGAGTCTCAGCATTGAGATCCTAATCATCCTATGACACTCAGACAATTCATGAATCCCACTATAACAGGATCACCATATTGCATTGTTTTTCCTCCGGAAACAGCATGTTTCAATTTTAAATCGAGTGTCATCAATCCTTTACCTATATTCCACGGTCTAGAATCAGAAATCTATTATCAGCACCTAAGAGAGTTCGAAGAATTATGTAACACTTGCACAAATCAAAATTATAACATGAATATAATTCGGTTAAAGTTTTTTCCCTTTTCTTTAAAGGATAAAGCTAAAATTTGGCTACAAAACCTTAGGTCAGGATCTATTAGAACATGGGATGATTTACAAGAGCAATTTCCTAAAAAGTTCTTTCCCCATCACATGAAAAATTCCTTTAAGAGTATACATGGCAACGGGCCAACAAAAAAAAAAAGCCCGGGGCTTTTTTTGTGGCCCGAATTTTAAAAAAAATTAAGAAAATTAAAAAATACAAATATGAAATACATTCACACTATTTGTAAAGACAATTTACAAATAAATCACAAGTTTCATTGATAAATTAACAATTTAAATGCTACAAACAAATAAAAATGCTACAAACATATTTAAATATATATATATATAATTTTTTTTTTCGGTTTTGGCCCGGGCCAAAATCTCAAAGCCCTGCTCGGGCCTGAGCCCGAGCCGGGCTTTGATCAAAGAGCCCAACCCGGGCTTTTTTTTCCCCGGGCGGGCCAGTCCGGGCCCGGGCTTTTTTTTGCACCCTTATTTAAGAGAAGAATCACAGCATTCACACAAGAGTCGGGGGAAACACTTTTTCAATGTTGGGAGAGGTATAAAGAGATGTTAAATATTTATCCACATCACGAGTTTGAAAATGGAGGTAATTTGCCCACTTCTACGAGGGTTTAACACCCTAAGGTAGACAAGTATTGGAGACGATGTGTAACTGTGAGTTCAGGGACAAAGATCCCGAAGATGTACTT
>SKCR01028121.1:0-68264 GCA_019454045.1 Zanthoxylum bungeanum
TAATCACAATGACGAGAGTGCAATTTCCTTGTTACATAGTTAATTTGCTACAGCAACACAATGATCTGTGCAAATAGTGACGCTATGGGTCATATTATCCAACAAGTAAAAGGCAGTGATTGTGAGCAAAGTATCGGGTAAAAGCCAATAGAGTGCAAACACGAGTGGAGTGATATCATTTGAGTGTAAACACATGAGATTGTGAGGATTTACATATTTGTTTTGCTTTTTATTATTTATAATCTGTTTGTTTAGTGTTGAGATGGCAGGTCCAAGTTTAAATGTTGATGATAAGATCGAGGTTTTGGATACTTTCAAAAGTGATATCCAAGATATTATGAGTGATTATAGAAGATCTTATGAGAAATGAAAAGACTTGGAAGGTAATTAAATATACAGTGAATGAAGAGAGTACTCAACAACCAAAAGCTATGAAGTTGTGTGTAATGAAGTGAGAAGCACTTGTGATGTTGAGTGCATAGCGAATGAAAACACTTGTGAGGCCTTGAATGTTGTGAATTGGGTTATAAGTGACATGGTGAGTGAAAATGCTTGTGAGACCGTGAGCATTGAGGGAGTAAACACTTGTGAGGTAGTGTGCTTTGAGGTTGAAAAACATAGTGAAGCTGAGTAGGTGTGTGAGGAGGTCTTTGCAATTATGGTTGAGATAGTGGCCATGAGTGATGATGAAGCTGTGAGAGCTGGTGAAAAGAAAGTAGATATGGTAGTGAAGTTTTTCCATAACATTTTCTCTATTGTTTATGCTTTTTCATCGCAGGTACAAGTGGTCAAGTATGATTCTTTTATATTTCAATATCATCGTTCAATTGATTTTGTCATAACTATCTATGATCCGGGTTCGGATTCGAGGACGAATCCATTTCAAGAGAGGGAGAATGACATGATCCAAGGGAAAACATTTGACATGAATGCAGTCACCCAAGGAACATTAGAGCCTTTGCAATTGCCAACAGGCCCAATCACACGCCAAAGAGCTAAGAATATCACAGACGCAATAGCGGGGCCAGAGTTTGCATATAATAGATGCATTTATCCTTCTAGTTTTTACTTGCCTTATGAGATTGATTATGATTCTAATTCTTTAACTCTTATGGATTTATTATCTTTGATTGTTATTAAGCTTGGGAGTATGAATGATAAGGGAAAGGCAGAGTTGGTGAGAATAATAGGTTTTCAACGCATTATGTTTGACCCCGGTAATTGGGTGTGGCTTTATATGCAATAGCAAAAGATCCAAGTTGCATTCAAGAGGAGATGTTCCATTTCAAGTCCTGGAGCGGATCAATGACAATACTTACAAGATTGATCTTCCTGGTGAGTTTGGCGTTCCTGCAATGTTTAATGTTTCTGACTTATTTTATTTTTAATGCAGGTTCGGATTCGTTGTCGAATCCTTTTCAACAAAGAGGGAATGACATGAGTCCAACCACACCAGAGACACATATGGGCATAACTAGAGAGGTCCACAATGTTGGACAATTATGACCCATAACGTCACTATTTGTACAGATCATTGTGTTGTTGTACAAATTAACTATGTGACAAAGGATATTGCACTCTTATCATTTGTGATTAGATCACCTAGATGTATAAATGATGAGAGGTCCCTATGATTTGTTCCTGGACAGAGAATGATATGAGACAGTATCAGTCCACGAAAGATAAATCATTAAATATCCCTAGTCAGAGCATTGTCGAGATTGGACATCGATAAATGCGTAAAAGATTAGTATTACACTTGTGCGCGCTGTGAGGGCACAACGGCATAGTTCTCATATATATGGGTATAGGATACTCATGCAAGTGTAATAGGAGGTTGTGTTTTACCGATGGTACGGGAAACAGCTTCGCTCTGGATAGACCCCCTTGGAATTCCATTGGTAGTATGACTATGTGTCTATGGAAATCCAAAATCAGGGTAGGTGTATTTGGTCTTAACCTGAGACTTGCACCGCTAATACTTGCGACAATCAATATACTTTGGTTGCGGTCGTCCAGGGCTTTAATAGGTTCTATGTACGCCAATACTGGGTATGTTGAGAATCGTAGTGTGTTGGGTGTGATGTCAAGATGGAAGTGTCACTCCAGTCATATAGAGATGATGGTCACATAGGATACGTGACTGGTTCTCTTAAATGCTGCAGCTATCGGGATAAAATGACAATGTTTATCCGATTATAGAGACTAGTTACCAGACATCCGACATGTGCTTCGTACGGGGCAGACACAATTCCAGCCCTAGGCCTAGCACGTGATCATCTGATACTGGACAGAAATACGCAATACTACGTATACTACGCCTGATATAGATCCTTTATTCCTGTAAGGATATTTCCGGAGAATTGGGAAGGCATGGCGCTTTGCTAGAGGCCAACCTTGTCTTGTAAATCGGTATATAAACGTAGTAGTATGAGGTACTTACGTGTTCGGATAGTCCGACGACCGAATTTACTGCAACATATCTGGGGATCTCATGGGTCGCTTCCCAAAGATTCACCGATGACGTATGACTCGCACTCTAAATTAATCTGGGATTAATTAGATTAGAGAGAAAATTAATCTGGGATTAATTGCGGAGATATTTTATCTGGGATAAAATATCATTAAGAGAGATAACGATTAATTTGGAATTAATCGATAAATTAATATATTTGATATATTAAACGAAATTAGATTTCGACGTGGAATTAAAATTAGATTTTAATTCGGGCGAACGAATTAATTTAGAATTAATTCGTTAGCGACGTGAATAGTGACTTCGCTAGGCGTAATCATTTAATTACGACGCAACGAAATTCGTTAATTTGGAATTAGCGAACCCAAGCCCGAGATTATTTCCGAGCGCATTCGCATTCGTATTCGAATTCGAGTGCGGCACGTCAAATTATCATCAAATCTCTAGTCGCATCAAGCGTCAAATCACTTGTCACTTTGAGTGATGTGACTTGACAACTGGTGATTGATGTGATTGAGTATGTTGGTGGTTGGAGCCATTATGGCTTGACTTTTGAATCCAAATTCATGGCAAATGCATTTGAATTCAAATGTGTGTATTTAATACACAAATTGGAACCAACAAACACAATCTCTCTCTCCCCCTCATCTCTTCTTCTTCACACGCCCAAGGGACAAAATGCTCACTGGTTTTTTGCTCAAAAACCAAGCATGAGGGAAGCTAGAGTGGATTTTGTGGCAAAATCACAAGTGCTAGCACACTTACGAGACATCGAAGGTGATAGGGAAGTCCACCCATGAGCCGGGAACCATTCGACGAAGCTTGGAGCTTGCTCGAGGAGCTCAAAACAGAAAATGGAGGGCTGCAGATCTGCCACTGCCGAGCAAAATTAGATTTTGTTGCCTCCACGTCACTCAACCGATCGATGTAGGTATTCCGTAACTTCTCGATTGTTATTCACACATGCTTCATGCTTATTATTGATCTTGTGACCTTAATAGAAACCAACAATGGCATCTAGAGCAAGGTTTGAGCATGAATGTTTAGGGCTTAAAATTTGGGCAAAATTTATTTTGAGCATGAATTATGAAATTGGATGATTAAGTGTGCTTGAATGTGTTTTATATGGTGATTGATTGGATCAATTTGTTGAAAAATTGTTTGGAATATTTTTCCCCAAAATACTTAGCTTGGCCGAAGTTAGAAGCCCTATAATGTCTTGGGATTTTTGATTTTTGATCATTGGATGTGTTGGAATCATTCGGGAATATGATTTAATGTCGATTGTGGAATAATTGGATTGAATTCGAATCGGACTTAAATCCCCAAATTGCCGAGAGTCAATAGCATGTAATTGGGTTTGATTTTTGATCAAACTATGTTGGACATGTTTTGTGGTAATTAGCATGATTAGTTATGTTAATTGATGTTTTAGAAATGTTAATTGAGTAATTAATGTGTAATGCACTTTATGTAATTAAATTGGGAAAATTGGATTTTTGTATTTAATTAATTGGGCCTTAAAATTGGATTTGGGCTTTTATGTTGTAATTGGGCTTATTGGGCTTTGTTGTAAAAAGTTGGGTTTAGGTAAAATTGGTTGGATCCAATTAGGCCCAAAACCGCATCCATAAAGCCCAAATGCGACTTAATGGACCTTTAAAGATTAATTGGGCCTAAAATGAATTTCTGAGCTTATGGGGTAATTCCGGATTGGATTTTGGTTATTCGGTTTGACCCGAGTTGACCAAAAGTCCACGCCTTAAGAAATTAATTAAAAGCCCATTGGACTTTAATTAAATTAACGTTGGACGTTAATCGGGCTTTGAGACCCGTAACGATTAAATTTGGAATTTAAGTCGTAAAGGTTCGTAATTAAAGTGTAGTATTTAATTTGGAATTAAATAGCGAATTAGAATTAAATGCATATTAAATTAGATTTAATGATGTAGTTTAATTTAATTCGAGAATTCGTACTTTGAGTACTTATTCGCAAAAATGAGTTTGACTCGAGCAAAATCAAATCGTTGTGTTGAACATTGGATTATCACTAATTATCAGATTAATTAATTTGATTAGATTGATTGATAACATGCTTGTGTGAATACATGGTTGCGATGCATGAATAATGTATATCGGATGGATATTATATGGGTGGGACAATTTTAGAAATTGTTGTAATAAATTTGATTTATTAATTGGACCTCCGTGTCCAGCCTTATCACCTCCTTATTCTTTGTATTCTCTTCTCACCTATTCCCCTCAATGTAAATGAGGTTTCTTTAGAAGTGTAGTGTAACAGGTAGAAGTAATACATGTGCTAGGGGGAGAGAGAAAGAAAGGGAAGATTTGATCTAGGATCAATGTGTAAAGTATCCATCCGCATATCATTATTATTTTATTATACGAGCTTTATTATGTGTTTAGAATGCATGTTTAAGGGTGTATGATGATGAGACCTTAACAAAGATAATAAATTGGTTGCCAATTTGCACGGGAAAAACCCTCGCTAAATATTAAGCGTCTTTCCTTCCATTGAGTGATTCTCACTCAAGATCGGAGACTGGCATTGGCTTGTTGGCCAAAGTCAAGGCCTTTGTCCGTCGAGGATGTGTTTGAATCACGAAGGCTTTGTTCCATATTGGTGTATTGTCCAAGTTGTTGTTTGTTGGCCAAAGTCAAGACCACTTCTTGTCCATCGACATTGATTACGAAGCTTTCCATGGTCAATGGGTCGCGCTTAACTGTGATCACTAAGTTTGTTGTGCCAAAGCCAAGGCTTAGTTGATTCAGAGGAAAAATGTTAGGTAATACATTGGATGTATTGGCATATATAAGATATATGTTTCGGACTTGGATGTCCCCCTACCGGATCTAGGAATTGGATTGGATCCAATCGATCTTAGAGATCTACCTAGTTAATTATCATACAATTTGTTGGCCAAAGTCAAGATTGTGTGATATTTAACGGGATCCTAGCCCTCTAGGACACACGGTTTCCCGAGTACTCGACAGAGGGTTAGAAGCTCGCCGAAAAATAGTGGGAGGCAAGAATTGAATTTGCAATATTGTTTAATTACTTGCCATACGTGCTCATTCAAATATCATTCGTCAAATAAATTAATGTTAGTTGGACTAATATTTAAATCGTTGTTTTAATAAATAGTTGGACTATATTCAAACTATTCATTTATAGTTGATTTTATAATTGGATTATAGTAATCAATATAATTGATTTTAATCTATTAAATTATAGTTTATTAAATAGTTGGACTATAATAATCATTATAATAAATAGTACCGGAAATCGTTGATTAAATAGTTGGACTATTAAAATCAAGATAAAATTGAAAGATTGACATTTAAAACATAATCCTAGGGAAAATGTATTTAAATGGTTTAATTTTCAAATTAGGAATAAATTTCAGGATGGTCCTGGAAAAATAATAAGTTACTTTATTTGATAAAATAACATATTATGCCTAAACCCGGAGTTAAGCAAATAATAGAGCATAATCTTTGTAAGATTAATGTGATGATAACTTAAGTGTTTAATCCATTAAGCTTGTCGCAGTAGACTTCTTAATTTCTGAATCACAACTAAGGTTAGATCCTTAAAGTATGATAAAGAAATTGAAGGATCTTCATAAATCTATCTTTAGATTTTAGAAGTACTAAATTGCAATACATAACTATTGGAGAGTTAATGACTATTCTCAATGAGATAAAGTCAAAGTTTGCAATTAGGCAAGTAGCGCTAGTCGCACCTTACTTCGATATTCTAGAAGGCCAAGGCTTGGCCAAAGGCTTCTGGAGTGTTGAAACTGGCAAAGGTAAAATCATTATAATCTTCTAGGAAGATAAAATACATATCCCAAAATGTCTGCCTTATTGTGGCGAACGGGATCGCGGAAGCGTGACTGCCGTTTGAACAAAGCAGACATGAAGGAATTGAAGACGAGCAAGGCTCTGACTTCAAATTTGTTTGTCAAGATTATGTTCACTACTAGTATTAAAATTGGATTTTAGATACTTAGTGTTATATATATATATATTGATGTTCAGAATCTGCTATGAGCAGGATACTGACTCAATTGAGATTTCATCTGCGGATTGGAAACGGGACGAAAGTCACTGTTTTAACCATAGATACCTAACTTTAGGAACTACCCTCGGGTGTGTAACTAAATTTAGAAACTGTTATAATGTAACTAGTTTGACTAGATACATTATCTCTATATCAGTGTTTAACCCGCTGCGGGCGAACCTTTATATTCTAGAACACTAAAGTGTTTTATTATATAAAGATGATATTGAGATAAAAACATTAGATGTGAATAACAGAATTTATATTTTGAATATAAATAAATCTCGAACATGACAAACAAATAGCTGAAACTGATTTGATCAGGAGAAACTGTTGTGGCATTGTTGTCTGGGACACAATTAAACAAGACTCGTATATCCACAATTTCAAAGAGTGGGTACTAGGACTGATTTGATTCCATTCAAATAAAGTCTACGAATCTAGTTTATTGGGCAAAGTGCCTAAAACACTATTTACTTGGTAAAAGTGTAAATGCCACCGATTTGTTAGCCCTAGTTCATAGTGTAGCAAGTGGGACCATGTCTAGCTAGGATAGATGTGGATATGAATATTTCGTGACCTTACGGATGTGGCATCGCGTCATGGTTATGTGTTTCTTTTGAAGAACACAAATCGTAAACTTTTGAAGTTTCGACATGAAATAGACAAACAGATCGGCTAAAATATTAAACCGTCACGGTAAGACCGTATTGGAAAATACTTAAGCAATAAGTTTCTTATATACTTGAAAGAGTAAAGTATTCTTTCAAATGAGGACTCCTCCCGGAACACGTCAATTTGAAGGTGTGTTCGAACTGAGTAACCGAATTTTGTTGGAGATGATAAGGTTAATCACGAGTCGCTCTGAGCTACCATTTCCTTCAACGGATAAGCTTTAAACAGTGCAAGAACTTATTTTGAATAAGGTTCTATAATATCTGTTTGACAGATATCATATTAGATATGAACGGGAAAGAAACCGGGTTTCTAATTCCTGAATAATTTGGGTATGGTAGGCATATGTTTGGATGATACAAACTAAAACCCAAATTGGATAAGTGCCAATTGTAGGTTATCCCATGGATACCATAAGTATAGTACTTATACAACTCACATGAGAACAATTTAATTGTTGCTCACCATGCGGTTTTTCTAAGAGGAATACTGATATGCAGTGGTAAGTGAGAGGATAGTAAAACTCGATGAAAATCAGAGTAATACTATTCCTGGCATCGAATCTTAATGGAACACAAATAGTTCATCAATGATGAAACTATACTATTAATCTTCGAATACACAAGAACATCGTAAGTCGGAGAGAGTCAGAAAAATAACCTGGGGTATGGGTTTCTGATCTCACCTCATAAAGATGTTAATATTTTGAGGTATACCAACTGACTACGTATGAGGAAGTGAGACAAGGTATCGACTCCCTATTATGACAAAGTGTCATGAGTCCGAAATGGATTCCATGTATATCAACTATGTTTGGACACTAGTTGATATACCGCAAGGCATTGTGCCTATTGGTACTATATAAGTCTTCAAGGAAGACATACATGGATGGCAATATACCAACGTATAAAGCTAGGCTTTTAACGGAAAGGTATCATTATCAACATTGTGTTGATTATGATTCAACCTTTTACATGTTGCCACGATAAATCCATTTGGATAATGCTTGCTAAAGCTGCATGTTTCATTTATGAAATATGTCAACTTAACGGGAAAATCGCTTTCCTGAAAAGGAAACCTTTAGGAGGATGTTTACAATATCCTGTCGGTTTTGTCGTACCATAACAAGCAAACAAGGTTTGCAGGTTATTCGATCCATGTTTGGATTTAAGCAAACATTAGGTTCTTGGAATTGTCATTTTGATGTAATCATAATAGTTTATGATTAAGAGGGTTAATGGGAGCGCACTGATAATCGTTGTCCTATAAATAATGATAATATGTCATTTCTTGGAAATGATATTCCCATAATAACATTCGGTGAAAACTTGGCTTTCGTGAAAACTCTCCGTGAAATCATACATTGAAACATGTACGCGCGACCTGGTGTCTCATACGCTTTGAGCATATGGATTCACAAACAGGCCAATCCAAGTGATTGTCACTGGATTGATATTAAGAACATCTGTTAGTATCTTAGAGAACTAATGATGCTAACTTAATCTGTGGAGAATGAGAACTTGAAGTGACTGGGATCACTGTAGTAAGTTTCCTAAACGATAAATAAAACGACTATAAGTCGCAAACGGTACTACAAAGTTTGAATAACGGAACAGTGAGCTGGAAATCTTCCAAGCAAGATAGTGTTACCGAATAAACAACAAATGCAGGTTATTGCTGCAGCTGAGGCAGTCAATAGAAGCCATTTGGGTCGATATAAATCTAATTAGATTAGATATAATCTGTTAGCAGCTGAGCTAGGCGTCAGCACATGCTAAAGAAATAATGGTCTCATCAACGATCCATATACATACTTTGATATTCATCTGATTCGTTCCGATCATACATCGTGACGATGTGATGATCGAATAAATCGCGTCAGATTATAATCATGAAAATTCGCTGACGAAAGCCTTTTCTCAGCAGTTTGAGCCAACCGTACATAGTTCGGATGTCAAGCATTCGAGTGATTGGCTATAGGCCAAGTGGGAGATTGTTGGACAATTATGACCCATAGCGTCACTATTTATACAGATCATTGTGTTGTTGTACAAATTAACTATGTGACAAAGGATATTGCACTCTTATCATTTGTGATTAGATCACCTAGATGTATAATTGATGAGAGGTCCCTATGATTTGTTCCTGGACGGAGAATGATATGAGACAGTATCATTCCACGAAGGATAAATCATTAAATATCCCTAGTCAGAGCATTGTCGAGATTGGACATAGATAAATGCGTAAAAGAGTAGTATTACACTTGTGCGCGCTGTGAGGGCACAACGGCATAGTTCTCATATATATGGGTATAGGATACTCATGCAAGTGTAATAGGAGGTTGTGTTTTACCGATGGTTCGGGAAACAGCTTCGCTCTGGATAGACCCCCTCGGAATTCCATTGGTAGTATGACTATGTGTCGATGGAAATCCGAAATCAGGGTAGGTGTATTTGGTCTTAACCTGAGACTTGCACCGCTAATACTTGCGACAATCAATATACTTTGGTTGCGGTCGTCCAGAGCTTTAACAGGTTCTGTGTACGCCACTACTGGGTATATTGAGAATCGTAGTGTGTTGGGTGTGATGTCAAGATGGAAGTGTCACTCCAGTCATATGGAGATGTGATGGTTATAATCTAGGTCCCAAGATCAAACAAGACATGAAAACAATGTGTAATACATCAACGGAGGTAGCGGAATACTCACATCGATCGGTTGAGTCGATTTGGAGACGATCAAGGCCAAAATGCTCACTGTTTTAGGCGTGAACTGCTGCAGTCCACTGTCCACTGTCTTCTGTTCTTGAGCTGCGAAACGGAGCTCCAAGCCTCGTCTAACGGATCCCGGCTCATGGGCGAACCTCCCTACCACCTTCGCAAGTCTCGTAGTGTGCTAGCACTTGCAGTTTTTGCCACAAAAAAACCCACTCTTGGCTTCCCTTTGCTCACGTTTTGGCTTCAAAAACCAGTGAAAATCCCCTTGGGCGTGAACTTGAAGGAGAGAATGAGAGAGAGAAATGTTGTTAAGTTATTACAAAAGTGGTATAACATTGTTTATATATTTTCCAAAAATAATAAATGTTTTTACCAATTAATTTGTTTTCAAAAAACAAATTAAATCAATTGTAATGACCTTGAGTGTTCCCACTCCAAAGTCAAAAGTCCATCACAAGTCCATCAAGTCACATCTACTTTAATAAAGTGACATGTTGTCATGTCACATCACTCAAAGTGACAAGTGATTTGACGCTTGATGCGACTAATGATTTGACGCTTGATGTGACTTGCGACGCCCCACTCGAATTCGAAATACGAATGCGCTCGCAATCACACTCGGGCTCGGTTCGCTAATTCCAAATAACGATTTTTCCATCGCGTCGTAATTAAATGATTACGCCTAGCGATTCACTATTCACGTCGCTAACGAATTAATTCTAATTAATTCGTTCGCCCGAATTAAAATTTAATTTTAATTCCGCGTCGAAATCTAATTTCGTTTAATATATCGAATATATTAATTTACCGATTAATTCCAAATTAATCGTTATCTCTCTCTAGACGATATTTTATCCTAGATAAAATATCTCCGTAATTAATCCTAGATTAATTTTCTCTCTCTTCTATATAATCCCAGATTATTCAAGAGTGCGAGTTTTGCGTCATCGGTGGATTATCGGGAAGCGACCCATGAGATGCCCGGATAAGTTGGCAGTAAATACGGTCGTCGGAGTATCCGAATCACGTACGTACCAACTACGTTCTACGTTCTACCGATTTACAAGACAAGGTCGACTCCTAGCAAAGCACCAAGTCTACCAAATTCTCCGGTCATATTCATCTAAGAATATTAAGATCTGTATCAGGCGTAGTTTACTAGTATTGTGTATATATCGGCCCAGTATCGGATAGTCACGTGCTAGGGCTGGGGCTGGATAAGTGTCTGCCCCGTCCGAAGCACATGTCGGATGTCTGGTAACTAGTCTCTATAATCAGATATGCATGACCTAGTCATAATATCCCGATGGTTGCGCAACACTTAAGAGCACTAATATCGTATCCTGCGTGACATGATCTCCACTATGACTGAAGTGATACTTCCGTCTTGACATCACACCCAATACTCTACGATTCTCAATATACCCAGCATTGGCGTACACAGAACCGGTTAGAGTCCTAGACGACCTCACTAAAGTATATTGATTGTCGTAAGCATTAGCGGTGCAAGTCTCAGGTTAAGACCAAATACACCTACCCTGATTTCGGCCTCCCATAGACACATAGTCATAATACCAATGGGATTCCGAGGGGTCTATCCAGAGCGAAGCTGTTTCCCGTACCATCGGTGAAACACGACCTCCTATCGCACTTGCATAAGTATCCAATACTTATATATATGAGAACTATGCCGTTGTGCCCTCTCAACGCGCACAAGTGCAATACTAGCCTATTCCGCATTATCGATGTCCAGTCTCGATAATACTCCGGCTAGGGATATTTAATGATTAATCCTTCGTGGACTGATACTGTCTCATATCATTCTCAATCCAGGAACTAATCATAGGGACCTCTCTTCATTTATATATATCTATGGTGATCTAATCACAAATGAAGAGAGTGCAATTTCCTTGTCACATAGTTAATTTTTTACAACAACACAATGATCTGTACAAATAGTGACGCTATGGGTCATTTTGTCCAACAATCTCCCACTTGGCACATAGCCAGTCACTCAAGTGTCCCACACCCGAACTATGTACGGTTCGCTCAAATTGCTGAGGAAAAGTTTTCGTCAGCGGATTTGCATGATTATCGTCTGACGCGATTTATTACACGATCATCACATCGTCACGTTGTATGATTCGAACGAATCAGATGATATAGAAGTATATATCTGGATCGTCGATGAGACCTTTAATCCTCCTTAGCCTGTGCTGACGTCTAGCTCAGCTGCTAACAGAACTATATCTAATCTAATTAGATTTATTTTCGATCCAAATGGCTTCATTTGCTGCCTCAGCTGCAGCAATAATCCGCATTTGTTGTTTATTCGGCAACAGTTATCTTGCTTGGAAGATTTCCAGCTCACTGTCCCGTTATACAAACTTTATAGTACCATAGTATTTAATTGTTTGGAAACTTGCAGCGGTGATCCCAGTCACTTCAAGTTCTCCTTCTCCATAGTTTAAGACAACATCTTTAGTTCTCTCAGATACTAACAGATGTTCTTAATCTTTAATCCAGTGACTATCACTTGATTGACCTGATCGTGACTCCATATGCTCGAAGCGTATGAGACACCCTATCAAGTACATTTTAAATGTACAATTTCCCAGAGAGTGTTAACAACTCCAAATCTATCCCAGTAGATCTTTATTCCTTGAATAAAGGTTGTTACTCCCCAGAATTCTACGGAAATTTCTATTGAAAGCCAAGCTTTCAACAATAGCTTTATGGGAATTTCACTGTCAGTGCGCTCTCCCACTAACCTCCTTATATACACAAGAATTATTTCGTTTTGAGTCAAATCATAAACCATTATGATTATTTCAAAACGACAGTTCCAAGAACCTTATGGTTGCATTAATCCAAACATGGATCGAATAACCCGCAAACCTTGTTTGTCGGTTATACAAAATCGTCAGGATGTTGTAAACATCCTCCAAAAGTTTTCCTTTTCAGGAAAGCGATTTTGATCTATAACTGACACATTTCATAAATGAAATATACAGTTATCTTCAAGCATCTTCAAAATGGATTTACCATGGCAACAGGTAAAAGGATGAACCGTTATTAACACAATGTTGATAACGATACATTTCCGTCATAAGCCTAGCTTTGTACGTTGGTATGTTGCCTTCCATGTATGTCTTCCTTGAAGACGTTTAATGCACCAATAGGCACAATGCCTTGTGGTATAACAACTAGTATCCAAAATAGTTGTTATACATGGAATCCATTTCGGACTCATGGCACTTTGCCATAACAGGGAGTCGATACCTCGTATCACTTCCTCAAAACGTAGTCGGATGGTACACCTCCATAAGATTGACATCTTTATGGGGTGAGATCAGAAACCCATACCCTAGGTTGTTTTCTGACTCTATCCGATCTACTAGTTTCTTGTGTATTTGAAGATTAATGGTATAGATTCATGATAGATGAACTATTTGTGTTCCATTAAGGACTTCGTGTGCCTTGAATAGTATTACTCCGATTTTCATCGAGTATCACTATCCTCCCACTAACCACTGCATATCGGTATTCCTCTCAGGAAAAACCGCATGGTGAGCAACAATCACATTGTTCTCATGTGAGATTTACAAGTACTATACTTAGGTTTCCCTTAGGATAACCTATATTGGCACTTATCCAATTTGGGTCTTTTAGTTTGGTATCATCCAAACGTTATGCCTGGCATACCCAAATTATCAGGAATGAGAAACCCCGTTTCTTTCCTGTTCATATCCTATATGATATCTGTCAAACAGATTTATATGGAACCTTATTCTAAATAAGTTTTGCACTGTTAATACATATCTTATTGAAGGAAACAGTAGCTCAGAGCGACTCGTGATAAACCTTATCATGTCCAACAAAATTCGGTTTTAGTTCGGACACACCGTCTAACTGACGTGTCTCGGGAGGAGTACTCATATGAAAGAATACCGTACTCTTTCATGTACATATGAACTTACTGCTTAAGTATTTTCCATACGGTCTTCCGCGGCGACATAATACTATAGTCCGATCTGTTTATTTACTTCGTGTCGAAACTTCAAAAGTTTTCGATCTGTGTTCTTCAAAAGAAACACATAACCACAACGTGATGCCACATGTGTTAAGGTCACGAAATATTCATGTTCACATCTAGCCTAGCTAGATATGGTCCCACTTGCTTCACTATGAATAGGGCTAACAGATCGGTGGCCCTTTTACTATTACCAAGTAAATAGTATTTTAGGTATTTTACCTAATAAACTAGATTCGCAGACCTTATTTGAATAGTCAAATCAGTCCTAGTACCCACTCTTCAAAAGTGTGGATATACGAGTCTTGTTTAATTGTGTCCTAGACAACAATGCCACAAATAAGTCTCTATTGATCAAATCAATTTGAGCTATTTATTTGTCATTTTTATGTTTGAGATTTTATTTATATTCAAAATATAAATTC
Organism: Zanthoxylum bungeanum; assembly: GCA_019454045.1. Classification (NCBI taxonomy): domain Eukaryota; kingdom Viridiplantae; phylum Streptophyta; class Magnoliopsida; order Sapindales; family Rutaceae; genus Zanthoxylum; species Zanthoxylum bungeanum. The sequence goes on from SKCR01028121.1 coordinate 14,414, forward strand.
TGTTATTTACATCTAATTATTTATCTCAGTATCATCTTTATATAATGAAACACTTAGTGTTCTAGAATATAAAGGTTTTATCCGATCCCATCGGATTAAACACTGATATAGAGATAATGTCTCTAGTCAAACTAGTTACATCATAACATTTCCTAATTTAAGTACATACCCAAAGGGTAGTTCCTAAACTTAGGTATCTACGGTCGAAACAGCGACTTTCGTCCCGTTTCCGATTCGCAGAGAAATCTCGGCTTGAAGTCAGTATCCAGCTCATAGCGGATTCTGAATATCAATACATATATATTTTATGTACCACACTAAGTATTTTAAAATCCAATTTCAATACTAGTAGTGAACATAACTTTGACAAATATTTTTAAAGTTAGAGCCTCGCCCTTTCTTTAATTCCTTCGTGTCTTCCATATCCAAATGTTAGTCACTTTGGGATATGTCAATTATCTTTTCAATATTTCATAAACCATTGGCCAAGCCTTGGGTTTTAGAATATCGAAATGATGTGTACCTTGTGCAACTTGCCCAATTGCAAACTTTGACTTTAAAATAGATTTATTGTCAAGTATATTAAATTAAGCACTAAAGTCATCATCACATAAATCTTCCTAATTTAATGCTCTACTTATTTGCTTAATTATGGTCCTAGATATAACAAGTTATTTTATCCAATAAAGTAACCTATTATTATTCCCAATGAAAATTAAATCATTTAAATATTCAACTTTTCAAAATCCTTCTTGATTTTAATAGTCTAACTATTTAATCAATTTTAATAAAGTACTATTTATAATGATTACAATAATCCAATTATTTAATCAACTATAATCTTAATATTGATTACTATAATCCTATTATAAAATCAACTATCATTTTAATTCAATTATATTGATTACTATAATCCAATTATAAAATCAACTATATATCGAATGAGTTTGTATATAGTCCAACTATATATATTTTTAAAACAACATAAATATTAGTCCAACTAATACTTTTGATTAATATGACGAGTAAAATATAGATGAGCGCGTTTAGCGAGTATTCGAACGAATGTTGCAAATTCAATACTTGCCTCCCACTATTTTTCGTCGAGCCTCTAACCCTCTGTCGAGTACTCGGGAAACCGTGTTTCCTAGTGGGCTAGGATCCCGTTAAATGTCACACAATCTTGACTTTGGCCAACAAATTGTATGATAATTACTAGGTAGATCTCGAAGATCAATTGGATCTCATCCAACTCCTAGATCCAGTAGGTGGACATCCAAGTCCCAAACATATATCTAATATATTCCTATATATCGAATATATACCCTAACCTTTTTCTCTGAATCAGCTAGGCCCTGGCTTTGGCACAACAAACCTAGTGTCCCCGTCAAGCGTGGACCCATTGACCATGGAAGCTTCGTATCAATGTCGTTGGACAAGAAGTGGTCTTGACTTTGGCCAACAAACCACAACTTGGACAAGACACCTGTTGGATAACATGACCCATAGCGTCACTATTTGTACAGATCATAGTGTTGTTGTACAAATTAACTATGTGACAAGGAAATTGCACTCTCATCATTTGTGATTAGATCACCTTAGATATATAATGAAGAGAGGTCCCTATGATTGTTCCTGGATTGAGATGATATGAGATAGTATCAGTCCACGAAGGATTAATCATTAAATATCCCTAGCGGAGTATTATCGAGACTGGACATCGATAATGCGGAATAGGCTAGTATTGCACTTGTGCGCGTTGTGAGGGCACAACGACATAGTTCTCATATATTGGGTATTGGATACTCATGCAAGTGCGATAGGAGGTTGTGTTTCACCGAGGTACGGGAAACAGCTTCGCTCTGGATAGACCCCTCGGAATCCCATTGGTATTATGACTATATGTCTATGGGAGTCCGACATCAGGGTAGGTGTGTATGGTCTTAACCTGAGACTTGCACCGCTAATGCTTACGACAATCAGTATACTTTTGTTGAGGTCGTCTAGGACTCTAACTGGTTCTTGTGTACACCGATGCTGGGTATATTGAGAATCGTAGAGTATGGGTGTAATGTCAAGACGGAAGTATCACTCCAGTCATAGTGGAGATGATGTCACGCAGGATACGGTATTAGTGCTCTTAAGTGCTGGCCAGCCATCGGATATTATGACAAGGTCATGTATATCCGATTATAGAGACTAGTTACCAGATATCCGATATGTGCTTCGGACGGGGCAGACACTTATCCAGCCCCAGCCCTAGCACGTGACTATCCGATACTGGGCCGATATACATGATACTACTGTATACTACGCCTGATACAGATCTATATATTCCTGTAAGAATATTTCCGGAGAATTGGGTAGGCATGGCGTTTTGCTAGAAGCTAACCTTGTCTTGTAAATCGGTAAAATGTAGTACTTGGTACATACGTGTTCGGATAGTCCGACGACCGTATTTACTGCCAACATATCCGGGGATCTCATGGGTCGCTTCCCAATGATACACCGATGATGTATGACTCGCACTCATTAATAATCTGGGATTATAATAGAAGAGAGAGAAAATTAATCTTGGATTAATTACGGAGATATTTTATCTGGGATAAAATATCGTCTAAAGAGAGAAAACGATTGATTTAGAATTAATCGGGTAATTAATATATTCGATATATTAAACGAAATTGGATTTCGACGCGGAATTAAAATAAGATTTTAATTCGGGCGAGCGGATTAATTTAGAATTAATTCGTTAACGACGTGAATAGTGAATTCGCTAGGCGTAATCATTTAATTACGACGCGACGGAAAACTCGCTAATTAGGAATTAGCGAACCCGAGCCCAAGTGTGATTGCGAGCGCATTCGCATTTCAAATTCGAGTGCGGCAACGCAAGTCACATCAAGCGTCAATCATTCGTCACATCAAGCGTCAAATCATTCGTCACATCAAGCGTCAAATCAAACGTCACTTTGAGTGATGTGATTGATTGATGTGATTGATTGAATGAAAGATGTGACTTGATGTGAGTTAGTGGAGTGGTTGGAATGTTTGGTAAATGAATTGATTTTAGATCAATTAAATGATTTACACCACCATTTGACTTTTGGAAAATTAATTGGTAAATCATTAATATATTTTTTTGAAAATATAAACCAAACATTTACACTTTCCAAACCAACTAACACATAATCTTCATCTCTTTTTCTCTCCCAAAAGCTCACGCACAAGGCAGTGAACTGCCACTGCTTGGGCGAAAATGGTGAGCCAATTTTGAGGATTTTGTGGCAAAATCCAAGTGCTAGCACACTCCTAGGAGACATACGAAGGTGTTAGGGAAACTCACCCACGAGCCGGAATCATTCGACGCAAATTCGAGGCTCAAATCTCAGCTCAAAACAGAAGACAGTGGACTGAAAATCTGCACTGCAGTGGGCGTGAACCAGTGAGCAATCTTGGAGTTTTGTTCGTCAAATTTATCTCAACCGATCGATGTGAGTATTCCGCAACTCCTTTGATATGTATTCCGCAATGTTTTTCATGCTTATAATCGATCCGGGCCTTAATAGAAACCAACAATGGCATCAAGAGCCTAGGTTTGAGCATGAAAATTTTAGGGCTTAAAATTGGGTAAATGTGTGTTGAGCATGATTTGAATGAATTGATTGTTTAAGTATGCTTATAACATGTTGAATTGCATTTTGGTTGGACCAATTTGTGAAATTGATTTGGAATATTTTTTCCCAAATATGTTACCTTGGCCGAAAGTTTAGGGCATTTGGAATTCATGGAATTTTTTGATTTTGATTCATTGGATGAGTTAGAATCATGTAGGATGATGTTAATTTAAGATTAATTGGATTGAATTTTGAATTTAAATTATTCTTGGATTTTGATTTTTTGGACATTGGATGTGTTGGAAATCATTCGGGAAGTTAATTCGATGTCGATTGTGAATTAATTGGATTGAATTCAAATCGGACAAAATTATCTTCCTTGGCCGAGACTTAGAAGCATGTAAAATGGGTTTGATTTTTTCAATTTTTGTGTTGGACATATGATAATGAAATGAGCATGATTAATTGGACTAATTTCATGTTTTGGAAATATTGATTTGGGTGATTAATCATGTAATGCACTTTAGGTAATTAAATTGCGGAATTGGATTCATGTAATTTAGTTATTTAGGCCTTAAATTGGATTTGGGCTTATTATGTTGTAATTGGGCTATTGGGCTTGATTTTATCAAGTTGGGTTTAGGCCAAATGGATTGGATCCAATTGGGCCCAAAACCACTACCATAAAGCCCAATGCAACTTATAAACCTTTAAAGTGTAATTGGGCCTAATGGGCCTAAATTGATTTCTAGGCTTATGGGGTTACTCCTTGATTGGGCTTTGGTTGCCGAAGCCCACGCCTTAAAGAAATTAATTAAAGCCCATTAGACTTGAATTGAATTGACGTTGGACGTCAATCGGGCTTTGAGTCCCGACGCGATTAATTTGGATTTAAGTCGTTAAAGGTTTATAAATAAAGTGTAATATTTAATTTGGAATTGAATAGTGAATTAGTATTAAATACATGTTAAATTGGATTTAATGATGTAGTTTAATTTAATTCATGAATTCGTACTTTGAGTACTTATTCGCAAAAACGAGTTTGACTCGAGCAAAATCAAATCGTTGTTTGAACATTGGATGATCACATAATTATCAGATTAATTAATTTGATTAAATTGATTGATAGCATGCTTTTGTGTGAATACGTGGTTGTGATGAATGAATAATGTATATCGGATGGATATTAGTTGGGTGGGGCAATTTTGGAAATTGTTGTAATAAATTCGATTTATTAAATTGGACCTGCGTGTCCAGCCTTATCACCTCTATTCTCTTTGTATTCTCTTCTCACCTATTCCCCTCAATGTAAATGAGATTTCTTTAGAAGTGTAGTGTAACGGGTAGAAGTAATACAAGTGCTAGCTTGAGTGAGAAAGGGAGAGATTTGATCTAGGATCAATGTGTTAAATATCCATCCGCATATCATTATTATTTTTTTTCATACTCGCTTTATTATGTATTTAGAATGCATGTTTAAGGGTGTATGATGATGAGACCTTAACAAAGATAATGAAATTGGTAGCCAATTTGCACGCGAAAGCCCTCATTAAAATATCATGCGTCTTTTCCTTCCATTGAGTGATTCTTGCTCAAGATCCTAGATTGGCATGGGTTGTTGGCCAAAGTCAAGCCCTTGTCCGTCGAAGATGTGCTTGAATCACGAAGCTTTGTTCCATATTGGTGTCTTGTCCAAGTTGTGGTTTGTTGGCCAAAGTCAAGACCACTTCTTGTCCATCGACATTGATTACGAAGCTTCCATGTCAATGGGTCCGCGCTTGACTGGGATCATTAGGTTTGTTGTGCCAAAGCCAAGGCCTAGTTGATTCAGAGGAAAAAGGTTAGGCTATATATTGGATATATAGGCATATATAATATATATGTTTCGGACTTGGATGTCCACCTACCGGATCTAGGAGTTGGATGAGATCCAATTGATCTTCGAGATCTACCTAGTTAATTATCATACAATTTGTTGGCCAAAGTCAAGATTGTGTGATACTTTAACGGGATCCTAGCCCACTAGGAAACACGGTTTCCCGAGTACTCGACAGAGGGTTAGAGGCTCGACGAAAAAGTGGGAGGCAAGAATTGAATTTGCAATATTCGTTCAATTACTCGCCATACGCGCTCAACAAATATCACTCGTCAAATATATTAAAAGTATTAGTTGGACTAGTATTTAATGTTGTTTTAATATACAGTGGGACTGTATTATTGATTATATATAATTGGATTATATTAATCAATATATTTGAATTAATTAATTTCAGTTTACAGTTGATTTTATAATTGGATTATAGTAATCAATGTAATTGAGGTTATTAATTTGGATTATATTTGATTATATAGTTGGACTATTATAATCATTATAATATATATAGTACCACTAATCGTTGATTAAATAGTTGGACTATTGTAATCAAGATAAAATTGAAAAGTTGGAAATTAAAATATAATCTTGGATTAAAATATTTTAAATGATTTAAATTGGGAATAAATAATAGGTTACTTTATTTGATAAAATAACTTATTATACCTTATGCCCAAAATAAGCAAAATAAATAGAGCATAAAATCTTTGGAAGATTTATGTGATGATAACTTTAATGCTTAATTTTATTACTTGTCATAAATCTAATTTTAGATTTAAGAAGTATTAAGTTGCAATTAATATTCTTGGAGAATTAATTGACTATTCTAGAGGTGAAAAGTCAAAGTTTGCAATTGGGCATGTTGCACGAGGTGCACATCGTTTCAGTATTCTAAAACCAAGGCTTGTCCTAAGGTTTCTGAAATATTGAAAGGATAATTGACATCCCCAAAGTGACTACCATTTGGATATGGCAGACACGAAGGAATTAAAGAAAGGGCAAGGCTCTGACTTTAAAATGTTTGTCAAGTTATGTTCACTACTAGTATTGAAATTAGATTTTAAATACTTAGTGTGGTACATAAAATATATATGTATTGATGTTCAGAATCTGCTTTGAGCAGGATACTGACTTCAGGCTGAGATTGTTCTGCGAATCGGAAACGGGACGAAAGTCGCTGTTTCGACCGTAGATACCTATTTAGGAACTACCCTTCGGGTGTGTACTTAAATTAGGAACTGTTATAATGTAACTAGTTTGACTAGAGACATTATCTCTATATCAGTGTTTAATCCATTGTGGATAAACCTTTATATTCTAGAACACTAAGTGTTTCATTATATAAAGATGATACTGAGATAAACACATTAGATGTGAATAACAGAATTTATATTTTAAATATAATTAAAATCTCAAAACATATAAAATGACAAATAAATAGCTCAAAATTGATTTGATCAATAGAGACTTATTTGTGCATTGTTGTCTAGGACCCAATTAAACAAGACTCGTATATCCGCACTTTTGAAGAGTGGATACTAGGACTGATTTGACTATTCAAATAAAGTCTACGAATCTAGTTTGTTAGGTAAAATACCTAAAACACTATTTACTTGGTAATAGTGAAAATGCCATCGATCTGTTAGCCCTATTCATGGTGAAGTTAGAGGGCCCATATCTAGCTAGGCTAGATGTGAACATGAATATTTCGTGACCTTAACGGATGTAACATCACGTTATGGTTATGTGCTTCTTTTGAAGAACACAGATCGGAAACTATTAGAGTTTCGACACGAAGTAGATAAACAGATCGGCTATAGTATTATACCGTCACGGTAAGACCGTAATGGAAAATACTTAAGCAGTAAGTTTCAAACATACATGAAAGAGTATAGTATTCTTTCAGATGAGGACTCCTCCCGAGACACGTTAGTTAGACGGTGTGTCTGAACGAAAACCGAATTTTGTTGGACATGATAAGGTTTATCACGAGTCGCTCTGAGCTCATTTCCTTCAACATGATATGTATTAACAGTGCAAAACTTATTTAGAATAAGGTTCCATATAAATCTGTTTGACAGATATCATATAGGATATGAACAGGAAAGAAACAGGGTTTCTCATTCCTAATAATTTGGGTATGCCGGGCATAACGTTTGGATGATACCAAACTAAGGACCCAAATTGGATAAGTGCCAATTATAGGTTATCCTAAGGGAAACCATAAGTATAGTACTTGTAAATCTCACATGAGAACAATGTGATTGTTGCTCACCATGCGGTTTTCCTGAGAGGAATACCGATATGCAGTGGTCAGTGGGAGGATAGTGATACTCGATGAAAATCGGAGTAATACTATTCAAGGCACGAAGTCCGTAATGGAACATAAACAGTTCATCAATGATGAATCTGTACCATTAATCTTCGAATACACAAGAACCGCGTAGATCGGAGAGAATCAGGAAACAACCTGGGGTATGGGTTTCTGATGTAACCCCTTAAAGATGTAAATCTTATGAGGGTATACCATCTAACTACGATTTGAGGAAGTGATACGAGGTATCGACTCCCTATTATGGCAAAGTGCCATGATCTTGTGTATATAAGGAGGTTAGTGGGAGCGCACTGACAAGGAAATTCCCATAAAGCAATTGGTGAAAGCTTGGCTTTCATAGAAATTCTCCGTAGAATTCTGGAGAGTAACAACCTTTATTCAAAGAATAAAGATCTACTGGGATAGATTTGGAGTTGTTAACACTCTCTGGAAATTGTACATTTAAAATGTACTAGATATGGTGTCTCATACGCTTTGAGCATATGGAGTCACAATCAGGACAATCCAAGTGATAGTCACTGGATTGAAGTTAAGGACATCTGTTAGTATCTTAGAGAACTAAAGATGCTGTCTTAAACTATGGAGAAGGAGAACTTGAAGTGACTGGGATCACTACCGCAAGTTTCTAAACAGTTAAATACTGCGGTACTATAAAGTTTGAATAACGGGACAGTGAGCTGGAAATCTTCCGAGCAAGATACTGTTGCCGAATAAACAACAAATGCGGATTATTGCTGCAGCTGAGGCAGCAATAGAAGCCATTTGGGTCGATAATAAATCTAATTAGATTAGATATAGTTCTGTTAGCAGCTGAGCTAGGCGTCAGCACAAGGCTAAAGAATTAAAGGTCTCATCGACGATCCAGATATATACTTCTATATCATCATCTGATTCGTTCGGATCATACATCGTGGCGATGTGATGATCGTATAAATCACGTCAGACGATAATCATGGAAATCCGCTGACGAAAACCTTTCTCAGCAATTTGAGCGAACCGTACATAGTTCGGATGTTCGACACTTGAGTGACTGGCTATGTGCCAAGTGGGAGATTGTTGGATAACATGACCCATAGCGTCACTATTTGTACAGATCATAGTGTTGTTGTACAAATTAACTATGTGACAAGGAAATTGCACTCTCATCATTTGTGATTAGATCACCTTAGATATATAAATGAAGAGAGGTCCCTATGATTAGTTCCTGGATTGAGATGATATGAGACAGTATCAGTCCACGAAGGATTAATCATTAAATATCCCTAGCCGGAGTATTATCGAGACTGGACATCGATAATGCGGAATAGGCTAGTATTGCACTTGTGCGCGTTGTGAGGGCACAATGGCATAGTTCTCATATATTTGGGTATTGGATACTCATGCAAGTGCGATAGGAGGTTGTGTTTCACCGATGGTACGGGAAACAGCTTCGCTCTGGATAGACCCCTCGGAATCCCATTGGTATTATGACTATGTGTCTATGGGAGTCCGACATCAGGGTAGGTGTGTATGGTCTTAACCTGAGACTTGCACCGCTAATGCTTACGACAATCAGTATAATTTTGTTGAGGTCATCTAGGACTCTAACCGGTTCTGTGTACACCGATGCTGGGTATATTGAGAATCGTAGAGTATTGGGTGTAATGTCAAGACGGATGTATCACTCCAGTCATAGTGGAGATGATGTCACGCAGGATACGGTATTAGTGCTCTTAAGTACTGGCCAGCCATCGGGATATTATGACAAGGTCATGTATATCCGATTATAGAGACTAGTTACCAGATATCCGATATGTGCTTCGGACGGGGCAGACACTTATCCAGCCCCAGCCCTAGCACGTGACTATCCGATACTGGGCCGATATACACGATACTACTGTATACTACGCCTGATACATATCTATATATTCCTGTAAGAATATTTCCGGAGAATTGGGTAGGCATGGCGTTTTGCTGGAAGCTAACCTTGTCTTGTAAATCGGTAAAATGTAGTACTTGGTACTTACGTGTTCGGATAGTCCGACGACCGTATTTACTGCCAACATATCCGGAGATCTCATGGGTCGCTTCCCAACGATACACCGATGATGTATGACTCGCACTCATTAATAATCTGGGATTATAATAGAAGAGAGAGAAAATTAATCTTGGATTAATTACGGAGATATTTTATCTGGGATAAAATATCGTCTAAAGAGAGAAAATGATTGATTTAGAATTAATCGGGTAAATTAATATATTCGATATATTAAACGAAATTGGATTTCGACGCGGAATTAAAATAGGATTTTAATTCGGGCGAGCGGATTAATTTAGAATTAATTCGTTAGCGACGTGAATAGTGAATTCGCTAGGCGTAATCATTTAATTACGACGCGACGGAAAACTCGCTAATTAGGAATTAGCGAACCCGAGCCCAAGTGTGATTGCGAGCGCATTCGCATTTCAAATTCGAGTGCGGCAACGCAAGTCACATCAAGCGTCAAATCATTCGTCACATCAAGCGTCAAATCATTCGTCACATCAAGCGTCAAATCAAGCGTCACTTTGAGTGATGTGATTGATTGATGTGATTGATTGAATGAAAGATGTGACTTGATGTGAGTTAGTGGAGTGGTTGGAATGTTTGGTAAATGAATTGATTTTAGAAATCAATTAAATGATTTACACCATTTGACTTTTGGAAAATTAATTGGTAAATCATTAATATATTTTTTTGAAAATATATAAACCAAACATTTACACTTTCCAAAACCAACTAACACATAATCTTCATCTCTTTTTCTCTCCCAAAAGCTCACGCACAAGGCAGTGAACTGCCACTGCTTGGGCGAAAATGGTGAGCCAATTTTGAGGATTTTGTGGCAAAATCCAAGTGCTAGCACACTCCTAGGAGACATACGAAGGTGTTAGGGAAACTCACCCACGAGCCGGGAATCGTTCGACGCAAATTCGAGGCTCAAATCTCAGCTCAAAACAGAAGACAGTGGACTGAAAATCTGCACTGCAGTGGGCGTGAACCAGTGAGCAATCTTGGAGTTTTGTTCGTCAAATTTATCTCAACCGATCGATGTGAGTATTCCGCAACTCCTTTGATATGTATTCGCAATGTTTTTCATGCTTATAATCGATCCGGGACCTTAATAGAAACCAACAACACCAATATGGAACAAAGCCTCGTGATTCAAACACATCTTCGACGGACAAGGGCTTGACTTTGGCCAACAACCCATGCCAATCTAGGATCTTGAGCAAGAATCACTCAATGGAAGGAAAAGACGCATGATATTTGATGAGGGCTTTTCGCGTGCAAATTGGCTACCAATTTCATTATCTTTGTTAAGGTCTCATCATCATACACCCTTAAACATGCATTCTAAATACATAATAAAGCGAGTATGAAAATAAATAATAATGATATGCACATGGATACTTTACATTGATCCTAGATCAAATCTCTCCCTTTCTCACTCAAGCTAGCACTTGTACTACTTCTACCCGTTACACTACACTTCTAAAGAAACCTCATTTACATTGAGGGGAATAGGTGAGAAGAGAATACAAAGAGAATAGAGGTGATAAGGCTGGACTCGCAGGTCCAATTTAATAAATCGAATTTATTACAACAATTTCTAAAATTGCCCACCCATCTAATATCCATCCGATATTCATTATTCATTCAACACAACCACGTATTCACACACATAAGCATGCTATCAATCAATCTAATCAAATTAATTAATCTGATAATTAAGTTATCATCCAATGTTCAAACAACGATTTGATTTTGTTCGAGTCAAACTCGTTTTTGCGAATAAGTACTCAAAGTACGAATTCTTGAATTAATTAAACTACAACATTAAATCCAATATAACATGTATTTAATAATAATTCAATATTCAATTCCAAATTAAATATTACACTTTTATTTAATAAACCTTTTACGATTTAAATTCCAAATTTAATCGTAACGCGTCTCAAAAACCGATTAACGTCCAACGTCAATTCAATTAAAGTCCAATGGGCTTTTAATTGATTTCTTTAAGGCATGGGCTTCGGCAACCAAAGCCCAATCAAGGAGTAACCCCATAAGCCTATAAATCAATTTAGGCCCATTAGGCCCAATTGAACTTTAAAGGTTCATTAGTCGCATTTGGGCTTTATGGTTAAGGTTTTGGGCCCAATTAGATCCAATCCACTTGGCCTAAACCAAACTTGATAAATCAAGCCCAATAGGCCCAAATACAACATTAGAAGACCAAATCCAATTTAAGCCTAAATAATTAAATTTCATGAATCCAATTTCGCAATTTAATTACCTAAAGTGCATTACATGATTAATCAACTAAATCAACATTTCCAAAACACTAAATTAGTCCAATTAATCATACTCAATTCATTATTATATGTCCAAACATGCTTTAATCAAACCCATTACATGCTTTAATGCTCTCGGCCAAAGGATGGATTTTGTGTCCGATTTGGTTTCAATCCAATCGAACCCAAAATCGACATTAAATCAACATCCTAAATGATTTCATACACATCCAATGTCATAAAATCAAAAATACCAAGACATCAGGGCATAGTTACATTCGGCCAACTTAAGATTTTGGGGTTTTTTGTCCAATTCAAAGTACAATCCAATTGACCTCAAATTAACATCAAACATTATGATTCCAATTCATCTAATGAATCAAAAACAAAAAATTTCCAAGAACCCAAAATAGCTAATACATTCGGCCAAGGTAATCAATTTGGGGAAAATAATTCCAAATCATTTTTCAACAAATTGGTCCAACCAAAATGAAATTAAACATGTTATAAGCATACTTAAACAATCAATTTATTCAAATCATGCTCAACAAACATTTACCAAAATTTTAAGCCCTACAATTTCATGCTTGAACCTATAGCTCTTGATGCCATTGATGGTTATAATCTAGGTCCCAAGATCAAACAAGATATGAAAACAATGTGTGAATACATCAACGGAGGTAGCGGAATACTCACAGCGATCGGTTGAGTCGATTTGGAGACGAATCAAGGCCAAAATGCTCACTGTTTTAGGCGTGAACTGCTGCAGTCCACTGTCCACTGTCTTCTGTTCTTGAGCTGCGAAACGGAGCTCCAAACCTCGTCTAACGGATCCCGGCTCATGGGCGAACCTCCCTACCACCTTCGCAAGTCTCGTAGTGTGCTAGCACTTGCAGTTTTTGCCACAAAAAACCCAACTCTTGGCTTCCCTTTGCTCACGTTTTGGCATCAAAAACCAGTGAAAAATACCCATTGGGCGTGAACTTGAAGGAGAGAATGAGAGAGAGAAATGTTGTTAAGTTATTACAAAAGTGGTATAACATTTCTTTATATATTTTCCAAAAATAATAAATGTTTTACCAATTAATTTGTTTTCAAAAAACAAATTAAATCAATTGTAATGACATTGAGTGTTCCACACTCCAAAGTCAAAAGTCCATCACAAGTCCATCAAGTCACATCTACTTTAATAAAGTGACATGTTGTCATGTCACATCACTCAAAGTGACAAGTGATTTGACGCTTGATGCGACTAATGATTTGACGCTTGATGTGACTTGCGACGCCGCACTCGAATTTGAAATACGAATGTGCTCGCAATCACACTCGGGCTCGGGTTCGCTAATTCTAAATTAACGATTTTTCTGTCGCGTCGTAATTAAATGATTACGCCTAGCGAATTCACTATTCACATCGCTAACGAATTAATTCTAAATTAATTCGTTCGCCCGAATTAAAATCTAATTTTAATTCCGCGTCGAAATCTAATTTTGTTTAATATATCGAATATATTAATTTACCGATTAATTCCAAATTAATCGTTATCTCTCTCTAGACGATATTTTATCCTAGAAAAAATATCTCTGTAATTAATCCTAGATTAATTTTCTCTCTCTTATATATAATCCCAGATTATTCAAGAGTGCGAGTTATGCGTCATCGGTGGATTATCGGGAAGCGACCCATGAGATCCCCGGATAAGTTGGCAGTAAATACGGTCGTCGGAGTATCCGAATCACGTACGTACCAAGTACTACGTTCTACCGATTTACAAGACAAGGTCGACTCCTAGCAAAGCACCAAGTCTACCAAATTCTCCGGTCATATTCATCTAAGAATATTAAGATCTGTATCAGGCGTAGTATACTAAGTATTGTGTATATCGGCCCAGTATCGGATAGTCACGTGCTGGGGCTGGGGCTGGATAAGTGTCTGCCCCGTCCGAAGCACATGTCGGATGTCTGGTAACTAGTCTCTATAATCGGATATGCATGACCTAGTCATAATATCCCGATGGTTGCGCAACACTTAAGAGCACTAATACCGTATCCTGCGTGACATCATCTCCACTATGACTGGAGTGATACTTCCGTCTTGACATCACACCCAATACTCTACGATTCTCAATATACCCAGCATTGGCGTACACAGAACCGGTTAGAGTCCTAGACGACCTCAACTAAAGTATATTGATTGTCGTAAGCATTAGCGGTGCAAGTCTCAGGTTAAGACCAAATACACCTACCCTGATTTCGGCCTCCCATAGACACATAGTCATAATACCAATGGGATTCCGAGGGGTCTATCCAGAGCGAAGCTGTTTCCCGTACCATCGGTGAAACACGACCTCCTATCACACTTGCATAAGTATCCAATACTTATATATATGAGAACTATGCCGTTGTGCCCTCTCAACGCGCACAAGTGCAATACTAGCCTATTCCGCATTATCGATGTGCAGTCTCGATAATACTCCGGCTAGGGATATTTAGTGATTAATCCTTCGTGGACTGATACTGTCTCATATATTTCTCAATCCAGGAACTAATCATAGGGACCTCTCTTCATTTATATATATCTATGGTGATCTAATCACAAATGAAGAGAGTGCAATTTCCTTGTCACATAGTTAATTTGTTACAACAACACAATGATCTGTACAAATAGTGACGCTATGGGTCATTTTGTCCAACAAGATGATGGTCAAGTAGGATACGGGACTGGTTCTCTAAATGCTGCAGCTATCGGGATAAAATGACAAGGTCATGTTTATCCGATTATAGAGACTAGTTACCAGACATCCGACATGTGCTTCGTACGGGGCATACACAATTACAGCCCCAGGCCTAGCACGTGATCATCCGATACTGGACAGAAATACGCAATACTATGTATACTACACCTGATATAGATCCTTTATTCCTGTAAGGATATTTCCGGAGAATTTGGAAGGCATGGCGTTTTGCTAGAGGCCAACCTTGTCTTGTAAATCGGTATAAACGTAGTACGAGGTACTTACGTGCTCGGATAGTCCGACGACCGAATTTACTGCCAATATATCTGAGGATTTCATGGGTCGCTTCCCAAAGATTCACCGATGACGTATGACTCGCACTCTAAATTAATCTGGGATAAAATATCAATTAAGAGAGATAACGATTAATTTGGAATTAATCGATAAATTAATATATTTGATATATTAAACGAAATTAGATTTCGACGCGGAATTAAAATTAGATTTTAATTCGGGCGAACGAATTAATTTAGAATTAATTCGTTAGCGACGTGAATAGTGACTTCGCTAGGCATAATCATTTAATTACGATGCAACGGAAAATTCGTTAATTTGGAATTAGCGAACCCGAGCCCGAGATTATTTGAGAGCGTATTCGCATTTCGAATTCGAGTGCGGCACGTCAAATCAAGCGTCAAATCGCTAGTCGCATCAAGCGTCAAATCACTTGTCACTTTGAGTGATGTGACTTGACAACTTGTGATTGATGTGATTGAGTAATGTTGGTGGTTGGAGCCATTATGGGTTGACTTTTGAAATCCAAATTCATGGCAAATGCATTTGAAATTCAAATGTGTGTATTTAATACACAAATTTGGAACCAACAAACACAATCTCTCTCTCCCTTCATCTCTTTCTTCTTCACACGCCCAATGGGCAAAATGCTCACTGGTTTTGCTCCAAAAACCGAGTAGTGGGGGAAGCTAGAGTGGATTTTGTGGCAAAATCACAAGTGCTAGCACACTTACGAGACATGCAAAGGTGATAGGGAAGTCCACCAATGAGCCGGGAACCATTTGATGAAGCTTGGAGCTTGTTCGAGGAGCTCAAAAACATAAAATGGAGGGCTGCAGATCTGCCACTGCCGAACCAGTCCACTGCCGAGGAAAATCAGATTTTGTTGCCTCCGCGTCGCTCAACCGATCGATGTAAGTATTCCGCAACTTCTCGATTGTTATTCACACATGTTTTCATGCTTATTATTGATCTTGGGACCTTAATAGAAACCAACACCAAGCTATTTCATTTGACCCAGATCAGCTCAGACTGAAGCATAGCAGAGCAGCTTCACCACCAGCACCATTTTGACCTGATTTGACCTATTTAGAGACTATGTTGAATTCGGCCAAATGGGGGCATTTTTGTCATTTGTGCTGGACATGTTGACTTTATTTATGATGTAATTAGCATGGTTGACTATGCCATTAGGTTTAATTATGCTTAGATCTCTACTTAGCCGGAAGCACGTCAATTTACTATAGCATGTAAGAACCTCAATTAGCTTAAGTGAGATTAGCTTCTAGTCTTTGTTTTAAGTTTATTTAGGTGCAAAAGGACCTTAATGGTCATGGTTGAGGTGATTGACTTAGGGCTTTTGGTAATTTTAGCTCTAGGGTCATTTTAGTCATTTTACTCTCTTGTAACCCTAACTATATAACTCTCCTTTGTAAATTTTATCAAAGAACGTAATATACAAAATTTTGAAAGAGAGAAAAGCTTGAGCTTTCCATGGCTATGGCCGAACCCTTGTTGAGGGAGGGATTCCCCTTTTCAAGTTCAAATTGACTTATCTAAGCTTGGCAACTTAGTGGCGTCTCCATTGCTAAAAAAATATAATCTGATTTCATGCTTGTGGTTATCATGGACGTGAGTTTCATGGTGGTTAGGGGCTGATCTTGGTTGGGTTTTTTCTTCCTACAAAATCAGTATTCAAAGTTCTTGGGGTTTTGAGAAAGATGCTTAGGGGTTTGCTTGGTTTCCAACCCAAGTGAATTTCTTGTGAAATCCTGTCTCCTGCCGGTAGCATCCTGCCTCTGGCGGGGTGTTACAATACAATTCATTTATGAGATTATGTGATATCATATATTTCCATCAAGGTAATTGTACTTAGTTTTTTATGGTTTTATGATTTTTGAATCCACTGTGGCGGTTGTATAAGGCTTTGTCCTACTGTAGTGGACCGACTCGCTACCCTGTGTTGACATAAGCATGTTTCATTCTTTGTCCAATCTATGTACGTGATTTGGACATTAGGCGCTTGTTATATTTCGCCCAGTTGAGTTGGTTTTAGATGCTTGATATGGTTTTCGAGGAAAATGGTTTTCAAATTTGATTTTGATTTCAATAAAGAGTTTTCATTATATGTTTATATGATTTGAATGTAATGGTTTCATGTTCTTTATTAGATGACGTATGTGATTTTTTTTGTGAACCTTACGTATGTAAATAATATATAATCAGTCGACCGTTATTGAATGAGGGATAAAAATGATTTGTAAAGTACTATAGAATGAATGAATAGATTATGAGTATTCATCTCTTTTTGAACTTGCCAATGTACGTGATTGCTTGTGTAAGAGTTTAAGCTTACTTATATGTATGTGTAAGACTGTCGGTTACAAAGTGACTTATATGTTTTTTTTTGTGGATAAGGTAAGTATGTATTAACAAAAGGAAACAAAGGCACATGGACATACCCCAGACAGCTAGGGAGGACAAACCCTCTAAGCAACAAAGCAAAAGCAAAATGGGGCAAACCCCAGACAACTAGAGAGGACATGCCCTCCTAGCAAAACCAAAAAGTAACAAACAAAACAAAACCATCAGAAAATGTCATCAGGCAGGCGCCAAGAAATGTGAAGCAATTTTTTATCATAAGATGGTTTCACCCTACGCAGTAAACAAGGGCGAGAGTGGCTTGGAGTATTGTTTGTTTACCTTTGAAAAATGGGGGTTTGGGGATTAAGAGTTTGGCTACTTGGAATAGTGCGGCTATTGTTAAACATTTATGGTTTCTTTGCTCTGGTCAGATCTCCTCGTGGTTGAATTGGGTTCAGTCTTACTTGCTTCGGGATGGAGCTTTTGGGAGGTGTCGTGTCCTGGAGATTGTACTTGGAGTTGGCGGAAGATTTTAGAGCTTCGTTCTTGGGGTCATCGAAGAATAAGGTTTAGGATTGGGAATGGTGAGAAGACGTTGATGTGGTTTGATAACTGGCATCTGTTGGGTCCGACTGTGGATACGTTGGGTGAAAGAGTTATTTATGAATCTGGCTTGGATAGGATGGCTACAATTGCTTCTATTATCTCTCACTCTTCTTGGCGTTGGCCTCCTGCTAGGTCGGCAGCCCTTGTTGAGCTGGCTCGGCCCCTTCTCTCGGATCCCAGAAAGCACAGAACCGGAACCATTACCTTGAATCGATAAGGCTTCATCGGATGAAGGATCTAAGAGATCCATTCGATCAATAGATCTGACGGCCAAACGACCCCCAGTAGAACGACGAGGCCCGAAAACCAGCAAGCTAGAGACTGGCATCGGCGAACCAAAACGGAAAGGGAGAATGGGGGAAAAGAAACCACGGGGAAGGAGAGGTCAAAGCAAATCAGATCAGAACAAAACAAAGAATGGAGGAAGGCGGTTACGGTTAGGAAGAGATGACGAACCAAAGGTTAAATGGTCAAAGGATTTATAAAAAATAAAGGGGAAATAACAGATCTTGAAAGTAAGGCGATTTATGGTTTGGAAGAAGAAAACAATTAAGGGGTAAAAAGATCAAGGCTCGCGACGATCAGAGAAAGGAATCGCCGAGGAAGAAGGGAGAGTTGAGATCATTTTTCGCTTTAATGAAAAGATTCATTACTTAAAAATATCATAAGAAGCGACTTATATGTTTGGATATTTATATATTTAAATGTTAGTGTTGGAAATGTTATCAAATAGGTATGATTACCAAGTGAAAAATCTGAGGATCAATGTATTTATGTTATTCAAATTTGTAAAGATATGTATGTGTTTTTAGGATATTCGGATACATATATTTTTGGTATGCGAAGGATTTGAAGATCGGTACACGTTATGTTCCTCTGATTTGTAAAAGGTAAATGCATTCAAGGTATGGACACCAACCAATATAGATTCTTCATAGAAATGTTATTAATGGAGTTTTGGTTAACAGTAGAACTTAGACATAGTAGTTATTATAATCATTAATTGCAGAGTTTTACTTAAGCTTTTGGGTTTTTTTGGATAAAGTAAGTATATTAACCAAAGAAATAACAAAAGCACAGGGGCATACCCCAGAGAGCTAATGAAGACAGGCCTTCCTAGCTACAGAACAAAAGCCAATTAGGCTAAAGCCAAGCAAAATCAAATAAAAAATATTGTTGGATAGTTGCCAAGATTGTTGAAGCCATCTATTATCATATGAAAGCTTCTTCTTCTTGACAAACTAGCACAAAGCTTTTGGTTTGTGCCTAGTTTCAACTAATATATTGATATATGACATATTATTCTTGTCTTATATTCTTTTCTCGTGCTCGGTATGAGCTGTAGGAAATGACTTTCCTTAGCGCGGCAAAAATTGCTTGTGGTGACACCGGCTCCGGTATAGATCTTTAAAATTTTCTTTGCCTTCTCCCTTTATTGTAGTAGCCGAAATTAATCATTTGATGTCCAACGCTTAGATCAACCACTCGATCATCCGAACTATGACTCGAAACCAACAAACCAAAGAGTGGGCTTCACTCACAAAGATCAAAACTCTAAACAATTTAGAGAATAAAGATGTCACAATGGTGTTTGGCTTTTGGAATTTCAAACACTCTCACAACACTTGTGAATGTTTGAACTCTCTCTATTTTCTCTCATTTGCACTTGTGTGAATAATGAAAAATGTTAACCCTAGAAGTGAGAGAAATTGTAGAGATTGTATTCTCTTACACAAGCCAACTAACTTTTTCATTAAGCATCTAATGCTTTCTTGCAATGGCCAACACAAAAATGTGAATGCCATACCAAAGCATAAGAAATGATAAGCTAAAGACAATGACTTTGTCATTAAGCATCTAATGCTTTTTTTTTTGGATAAAGTAAGTGTATTAACCAAAAGAAAACTATACAAGAGCAAAGGGGCATACCCTAGACTACTAGAGAGGACATGCCCTCCTAGAAGAAAAGCCGAAAGGCTACAAGCAAAATAAGATCAACAGAAGATGTCATTGGGCAAGTGTCAGGATAGGTGAAGCCATTTATTGTCATAAGATGGATTCACCTTCCGTAAAAAGCTAGCACGATTCCGAACATAAAAAACAATATCACTAAGCAGAACAGAAACAGGCCGAAGAGATGTATCATGAGTACGGGCATTCCTCTCCCTCCAAATATGGTAAACTGACGCAGCAAAAGACAGCCAAACAAGAAGATGACGTAAAGAGGCGTCAGAAAACTGACACATCCACTCAACCGTCTGAAGCCAATCTCGACAACTCCAATCTAACCCACACATAGCCAGCACAGTCGACCAGACCCTCGAAGAGAAGAAGCACTGGAAGAAAAGATGATCGATATCCTCACTTGAACAACCACAGAGAATACATCGCGAGCAAGCAGAGATACCGAACCTCATCAAACTATCCTGAGTACAAAGGCCTCCCTGAATAGACATCCAAAGCAAAAAGGAATGGCGGGGAATGGCCTTCCGGAACCAAACAAATCGAGACCAATACACCAAGGTTCCCCTTGTCCGCATGGCATTCCAGGCACTATCCACTGAAAATCTCCCTCTACTATCATCCTCCCAAACCAGTTCATCCTCTCTCATACTAGAAGGATTCGGAAGATGGGCCTGAGCCAAATCAACAAGGGCGACAGACCTAGATGGGGGCCACCGCCAAGAAGAATCAGAAATAATGGAAGCAACTGTAGCCATCCTATCCAAGCAGAGTCATAAATCACTTTCTCACCCAACGTATCCACAATCGGACCCATAGGATGCCAAAAATCAAACCATAATAAAGTCTTCTCACCATTCCCAATCCTAACTCTCATCCGCTGCCGGGACCAAGAACGAAGCTCCAAAATCTTATGCCAACTCCAAGAGCAATCTGTAGGACAAGGCACCTCCAAAAACTTCTCCCCCTCAACAAATAAGACTGAACCCGATTCTACCAAGAAGAAACCTGGCCATAAAAAAGAAACCAAATGTGCTTAACAATAGCCGCTCTATTCCAGGTATCCAATCTCTTAATCCCCAGCCCCCTCCTTAGAGGTAAAACAGACTCTACTCCAAGCCACTCTCGCCCCAGAAGAGGTGAGCTCACTACCCTTCCAAAGGAAAGAACGGAGAATCGTCTCCACCTTCCTAATAACAGACTTAGGAAGAATAAATAAAGAAGACCAATAAACTTGAATAGAGAACAAAATAGACTTAATGAGCTGAAGCCGCCCTGCATAAGAGAGAAACTTACTACTCCAACTCTTAGCACGCATAACAATACGATCCACAAGAGAAGCACAATCTTAGGCCCGGAGTTTAGTAGAAATCAAAGGGACTCCCAGATACCGCACTGGAAGAATCCCTTCTTGGAAGCCCAGAACATGACGCAGTTGGCCCTGAAGGGTAGAAGAGATACCAGAGGAGAAGAAATGACTTTTAGCTGGATTGGGATTAACATAATAAACCACTGAACTGCCCGAGACAATCCTTGATCAAGGAAACCGAGGAGGCATCCGTTTTACAAAAAATCATAAGGTCGTCCGCAAAGCAAAGATGAGTGAGATGGTCCTTAGAACACCGCCCATGGAATTTGAAACCTTGATTAAGAGCCATTTTATGAAGTAAGCCTGACAGAACTTCCATAGCCAAAACAAAGAGATAAGGAGACATATGATCACCTTGTCGCAACCCGCGACCCCCAAAGAAAAAACCATGCAACTCCCCATTAATAGACACAAAAACCTAGTAGAAGTCATACACTCCTGAATCCAACCCACCATCCTCTCTGGAAAACCAACAGTCTGTAAAACCTCTAAAACCTCAACCAAAAAGTCCCAACGAACAGTGTCATAAGCTTTCATCAAGTCAATCTTAAGAGCACATCTCGAGGAACCACCAATTCGATGATAATTCCGAACCAATTCCTGACACAAAAGAATGTTGTCGCTGATACGCATACCCGCAACAAAAGCAGATTTATAATGATTTATCACTGAAGGAAGGATAACTTTGATCCTATTCGCAATAGTTTAGCAATACACTTGTAAATAGTGTTGCAACAAGAAATACGCTGATAATCCTTAACCTGGGAAGGGTTGGGAATCTTAGGAATCAGAGCAATAGAAGTAGCATTAACCTGCCTCAAAAGACGCCCAAAGGAAAAGAAAGAGTGAATATCACAAAGGACATCACCTCTGACAACACTCCAAGACTTCTTAAAGAATCCTAAATTAAATCCATCTGGGCCTGGAACTTTATTGTCCTTCAGCGCAAACAAGACAACCTTAATCTCCTCATCTGAAACCTCCCGGGTAAGAGACTCACTCTGCTCAATGTCACATGCCTAGTAATTGCAGATCTAAGGGCAACCCTATCAATATCCTGCTGACAATGTTGGGGGGCCCAAAAGGGTCACAAAAAAAGAAACAATCCCATCTCTAACCAAAACATCATCCTCCACACGGGTCCCATCCTCCTTAGTGATAGAAGTAATCTTGTTACGACCGTGAAAACTCTTCATAGCAGTAAAGAAGAATTTAGTATTTTGATTCCCAAGGTTTAGCCATTGAACACGAGATTTCTGTCTATTGAAGCCTTCCTCAGCCCGACTCATGTCACCATACCGTAATGAAAGACTAGCTTCTTCAGCTAACAGAGCAGAGTCACTGGGGCACTCCTTTAAAGCACACTGCACTCTATCCAACTCCCTCCTAATCTCGAAAACCTTACTCGGAATCTTAGAGAAATGCTCAACATTAAACTTATTCAAGGACACCTTAACACTCTTCAGCTTACAACATAAACGGAATATCGGAGTACCATTAACATCAATGTCCCAAGCCCTAGCCACAATTGAGAGAAAATCGGGATGATCAGCCCAAAAATCAAAGAATTTGAAGGGAATTTTCCTCTTTGGGAGCTCTGCAAGTTTAACCACCATAGGAGAATGATTTGAAATCCGAGGGGGAAGAAAGCAGGCAGCAGAACCCGGGAAGAGACACTCCCAAGACGAATTAGAGAGAACACGGTCCAGCTTACGCCAAATAGGAGACTGAATCTACTTATTAAACCAAGTAAACTGACAACCAGAAAACTGAAAAATCATCCAAACCAGCTTGACCCAAACAGCAACCCAAATCATCTTTCCAAGCCGGCTATGCCACAGATCCACCACAATGCTCAATCGGAGAGCGAATAGCATTGAAGTCTCCCAAAACAAGCCACGGAGAATCATCAAAAACACTACCACTAGAAATCAAGTAGGCCCAAAGCTCCCGACGCTTCTCGTAGTCACACTCACCATAAACCATTGAAACCACACAAGTCCACAACCCAGAAATATGAGACACACTACAATGAATAACTTGAGTTGAAGAGCGAATAATGCTAACATCAATGTCACTAGGGTTCCAACACACCCAAATACGGCCAAACGGAAGAATATCAGAGTGGCAAAAAACTTCCATGAAGGATTAATCGCACGAGATACATTCACAAAATCAACCTCCTTTACCTTAGTTTCAACTAACCACACAAAGAAAGCTTCTCATCACGAAGAAACCTCCTAACTTCAGCTTGTTTTTTTGGGTCATTGAGACCCCGAATGTTCCAACAACCAAAAATCATTAAAACAGAGAAGAGTTGAGCCAAACCCAGACAAATCAGCACCGTCGACCCCCTCTTGGTGACTGTCATTTCTGACTCTTCTTACCACCAGAACCCTTTTCTAGATTTGTTACCATAAACCAATTTCCTGATCTCCTGAAAATCAATGACCTTATTAGCCAAACTGTTATCATTGGGTGTGGGCGAATCATAAGTTCCACAAGGTGGAAACTCAGCTAAAACAGACTTAGGAAGATCATCGACAAGAAGTGAAGAAGCAAGGGAACATTCACCTTCCTCTTTACCATTTGCCTCCGTAATAACTGCCTCAGACGAAACCACAGACATAAGAGGAGTTACCAGAGCCGATTCCAACCTATTGGAAGAGCACTCAACCAAAACAAGAACCCTGTCAGTGGGAACATCCTGAATCACATCATCCTCGAGCTAACAGGAGTGGTCACAGTCGCTCCCTTGCCTTTCTTCTTCTTAGAGACCGGAATCCAGGCGCCCTCCTTTACCTCAGTAGTGTCAGCCGTAACAACTTTATTCGTATAAGGAATAGATGGCTTGGGAATCCAGAACTGAAAGGGTTTACCAACCTCCTTACTAGGAGCCTTTTTAGGGTAGGAATTCACCGAATGGCCAAAACTTTCACTAGTACATTTCACATGAACCCATTCAAACTCAACCCTAATAGGTGCCCTAGTACCATCAGGATACTGGAAAACAATCTCTTCGACAAGGGGGTTCCGAGCATCAATCTCAACACAAACGCGAGCGAAACTGAGTCGTTTCCTGGAAAGGGTAATATGGTCAGCATTGAGAGGTTCCCAATGGTACTTGCCACATAACTAATCCTTTTAGCCGTTCATAAGGCAAAAGGCAGGTGAAAGAGTCTAACCCAAACTGGAACCTTAAATAGGTCCTCCTTGGTCAAAGATAAGCCAGGTTGCCAAAGTTTGAGAACCAACAGTCTATTAGCCATATGTCAGGGGGCTCCATCCAACATCGCACTAGCTCCTTTAAGGCTATCAAATCTAAACAACAAGAAGTTGTTATCGGATGTAAGAACCTCTAGCAAACCAAGCCTCCCCCATAACTTGTGCGCAATAGAGTTGACAGTTTGAAAATGAAGTCTTTTACCCATAAAGTAACCAACCGATGTACTCCGCCAATACACACTACCCTCTTCAATAACCTCAGCATGAGGGCATACTATAACCTTACCATTAATAACATTCGGTTGAACATAGTGAAGTGCGGTAGAAAAACATGCCGAGTCAGGAGGATCTACTCCTTTAGGTCCATTCAGCGCAGTAGCATAACTCTTAGGACATGCAGAAGCAATGCCCCCCCCAAAGCTACTGCAGGAGACGAAATAGTATGACCAAAACCATCTGCCTTAGCAACCCCAGAGGCATTAACACCACCAACAGAATCACTCAATTTCATAGCCGGCAAAAATATACCAGAAACCAACCCATAAGGCAGTACAGAATCACCAAAAGTATTACTAGCCCTCACGGCATCACCAGCCTCATTCACATAAGCAAAATTATTCAAGACTGAAACAGCAGTAGCCTCACCGGCAACAATCGTAGCAACCCGACTCACAGGGTCACACAGTCCAGTCACTGCAGAAACAGCATTACCAGCCAAAGACTCATAAACAAGAAGAAGCACAGAAGGGCTACAGGGCATAAACACAGTCTCGGTACCAGGAAAACCTCCAACACCAGAGCCACCCTCAACATCAATAACGTTACCACTAACATTAGTTGCAGGACCCAAACAACCACCATACAACAAACCCACGGCACCAGCGCCCAAACTACCAACAGATTCACCTACAATGCCATGTCCAGAATCACAAGCAACACTAACAGACCCAGATGGTACGCCATGCCCAGACCCAGTAGAACCCGAACAGCCAACAGAACCACCATCAACGCCATGTCCAGAACCACAAACAACAACACTAGCAGACCTAGAGGATGTGCCAAACCCAGACCCACAAACAAAACTACCAGATCCATAGGCCAAAGTTGGAACGCCGAGCCAGAATCTGTAGGAACAACACTAGCAGAAACAAAAGGCTTAACACTAGTCACAGACGCCGGCGCCGGTGAGTAGACCAAATGAGAGCTCGAAAGATCCGTCGAAGGTTTCAAACAACCAAATCCAAGATCCATAGGAGGCGAGGCGTTATCGGCCAAAGAGACAGCCCTAACGGCCTTGCGACCAACACCAGGGAGGAGCGGCCCCACCACAGGAAAACCAGACGGAGACATAGGGAAGGACGGGAAGACAATAGGGAGAAAGAGACGAAGGGAGAAAGATACGAAGGCAGAAAGGAGAGAGCCCAAAAGATTGAGGGAAAGGCAAGGAAATGGGAAAGGGAAAAATAAATAATCAGATCATGGATTGAGGGTCTCGACGATGAGAGAAGAGAATCGCCGAGAGGGAAGGGAATCCGGGATTAAGGGTCTCGACGATGAGAGACGAGAATCGCCGAGAGGGAAGGGAAGGTTGAGAGCATTCTAACCTATCGTGTAGTGTATGTCTAATGCTTTCTTTCAATAGCAAACAAATAAATGTGGAGGACATACCAAAGCATAAGAATTGATTAGCTAATGACAAAACTATTAGGTGTATACAAGCCAGCCACCTAATAGACATAATAAATTGGAGAGCATGGAAAGCCATATGGCTTGTCTCCAAGGTAAATAAAAATCATTATCTCAATAATGATTAAATTACCTTCAATTATGTTGCAATAATTATCTCATAATTATTACTAACTTGATTATCTCATAATCAAAGAATTCTAGAAAACATTAAGTTAAACTAATTTAACATAGTTTTCATTTGTGACAATAAATATTATTAATCTCATTAATAATATATAAATATAATGTGAGCATATTATTAGACAATCTAATTATATTCGGTTTGCTATAGTTAATCGAGCTAGGACAGGGACCAAATGGACCTACGGTTCCGAGCTCTAATAATTCTGAAATATTAAATAAACTCTTTAATCAAATATTACAAATTATTAACTCCGCATTATTTCACTAAAAACTCGAAGTTGAACTCCTGTTACCGTAGATGGATAAAATAAACCGAACAACTTCGGTGTCCATCGATATAGTCATTACATATGGATATAGCCATTCACGAATATCTCATAAATAGAACCGGGTCAAAAGTCTTTTAAACCCCTCTAAATATTTTGTCTCTTAAGCACCATTGATTCTATAGTGAACAATTAATTCATAACAATTATGAATATAAAACTTTCTCTTCGTAATAGAAAAGTTAAGCACTCAAATTGTTCAAGTCTCGAATCAACTCTTAAAAGAGATACTCTTCTGCTTCTCGTAAGAATGAGTGAATTCCATATCTATGTAAAACCTTCCCAGCTACACACCAAACCATATCCCCAAAATACGTAGTTATTGGCCGGGAATGAAACACCAACCTCACCATAGTAAATCAAAGGACATAGCCTGTCATGCAGGAGTTTGTAGTACACTCAGAATTAAGATCAAATCCATATATGACCATCTATTAGATAATATAAATTTCTTCGGTTAACGAATATTAAAAGAAATTCTTATTTATCTTAGTCTAGTCCTTTATGATCTCATCATACAAGATGCCTCCATTCCCATGTCACTGCATGAACGATCCCGGATCAAGGTCGTCATAAAAGTATAGAATGTACCGCAATTATAGATAAACCACAAATAAAGTACCCTCTATGTTTGCTCTATGGACTATTTAGATTATTAACTTTAGACTTAAATCCTCTTGTGCATCAAACATACACTAAGTCTGAAGGTACAATAGTAATCAAGGTAAACAAGACAATTGAACAATATGCGATATAAATCAAACAACTTTGATAAAATGAATAATGCGTTTATTATTACAATAATCAATTCTGTTTACAATAAATGAAGCTCTAGGACATAAATCCCAACAATATCTCACTTAGACTAGAGCAAATGAGACATGTCATGTAATCCTAAACCCTTTAGGTGACCTTCAAACACTTTAGCCGATAAGGTCTTTGTAAACGGATCAGCCAGGTTGTCTGCGGATGGAATCTGCGTGACAGCGACATCTCCTCTCTGCACTATCTCCCTGATGAGGTGATATTTCCTCTCAATATGCTTACCCCTCTTGTGGCTTCTTGGTTCTTTGGAGTTCGCCACTGCACCACTATTATCACAATAATGTGTAAGCGGTTTATCCATATCTGGAATAACTTCCAGATCTGCCAAGAACTTACGGAGCCAGACTGCTTCCTTAGCTGCTTCACAAGCTGCTACATATTCAGCCTCTATGGTGGAGTCAGCAATACAACATTGCTTAATGCTCCTCCATACTATAGCCCCACCACATAGGGTGAACACTGATCTAGATGTTGATTTCCTAAAATCGACATCCGTCTGAAAATCAGAGTCAGTATATCCTCTCAGAATCATATCCTGACTTTTATATACAAGCATATAATTTCTCGTTCTCTGAAGATACTTGAGAATATGTCTCACCGCTATCCAATGATCCAATCCTGGGTTGGATTGAAACCTACTGACTACTCCCATTGTAAAATAGATGTCCGGTCTCGTGCATAACATACCATACATAAGACTTCCAACTGCTGAAGCATATGGTATATGTCTCATCTCCTCAACTCCTTGAGGTATCTTAGAAGACTGTTCCTTAGACAAATGAATTTCATACCTGAAAGGTAAATTACTTTTCTTGGAATTCTGCATACCAAATCACACAAGAATCTTGTCGATATAGGTTGCTTGAGACATTACTAATAGTCGTTTCTTGTGATCCCAAATGATCTGGATTTGGGTACATAACTTGCATCTCCCAAATCTTTCATTTGGAATTGGTTAGCTAGCCAGATTTTCATGTTCGATAATATCTTTACATCATTCCCAATGAGTAAAATATCATCGACGTATAACACAAAGAAAACCACATTACCATAATGATGCGCTTGTAGACACAAAACTCATCGATGTTCTGTTCAAAGTTATAATACTTGATCGTAGTATCAAACCTTATGTTCCAAGATTTAGATGCTTGCTTGAGTCCATAAATGGACCTTTGCAACTTGCAAACCTTTTGCTCTTGACCTTGGGTAATGAACCCCTCTAATTGTACCATATAGATACTCTCATCAAGATTGCCATTCAAGAATGCAGTCTTGATGTCCATTTACCAAATCTCATAGTCATAATATGCGGTAATGGAAAGAAGAATCCTGATGGATTTAAGCATGGCTACTGGCGAGAAAGTTTCTTCATAGTAAACTCCATCTTTCTAGGTATAACCCTTTTCTACTAGCCTAGCCTTGAAAGTCTGTACTTTCCCATCAATTCCTCTTTTTCACTTGTAGATCCACTTGCAACCTATGGGTTTTACCCCATCAGGTTGGTCTATGAGTTCCCAGACTGAGTTAGAGTACATAGACTCCATCTTGAGGTTAATGGCTTTGAGCCATTCCTCTTTATCAGTATCTTCTATTGCACTATGATAGGTCAATGGACCATCTATAACATCACAAGATGTAACAGCTTGCATCTCTCCATTTCCTAGATTGCGTTTAGGTTGTCTCACAACCCTCCCACTACGTCTAGGTGGTATGATATCCTAATAAACTTGTATCTGACTTTCAGATGTAGAAGGTGTTATGTCTTTGTCAACATTTGACAATGGTGTAGTGGTCATACCAACAAGTAACTCCTCAAGTAACACTTTACTTCGAGATTTGATTTTTACCTTTTGAAGGGCATTTTAGTAAAATTGCTTTATCCTATATATTGTAAACTTTGTCTTCTTCAATAACAACTTACATATTTCGAATTTCTTCAAAGAAAAATGGCTATGGCCGAATTTCAAGCTTAAGGGAGGGATTCCCCTTTGTTTCAGCTTTGACTTATCTAAGACGTGGCAACCTTGGTGGCGTCTTCGTGCTAGCAGAACACTGCAAGGAATCATCTTAAGGGTTCTCAAAGACAAGTTCTTTGTGGGTCTTCTTTGTGGCCTTGGAAGGGTTTTGTTCCTACAAAATCGAATTCGCAGTGCTTGGGGTTCTATCCGTTGCGAGGGGTTTGTTTGACCTTAAACATCCAAGTGAGTTCCGCGTCACCACAACTCTAAGGGAGTCTTAGAAACAGACTTAGAATGAACTACATTCAGGATATACATTGCAGTTTGCAATGCATACCCCCAGAATGAACTACGTAGAGTGTTATAACTAAACACCGATCTCATCATGTCTAGTAGGGTACGATTTCTCATTTCTGCAAAACCATTTCGTTGTAGTGTTCTAGGTGTTGTGAGCTGTGAAACAATTCCATACTCAACTAAGAATTCCTTGAAATCTCTATCAAGGTATTCTCCTCCATGATCTGATTGTAGAATTTTGATTCTTTTACCTAACTGGTTCTCAACCTCAGCATGATACTCTTTGAACTTTTCAAATGTATCTGACTTGTGCTGCATTAGGTAAACATACCCATATCTAGAATAATCATCAATGAAAGTGACAAAGTATTCATAACAACATCGGGCTTTTACATTCATCGGTCTGCTAACGTCCATATGTATTAGCTCAAGTGTTTCTTTAGCTCTTATCCCTTTTTCCAGTAAAAGGTTTCTTAGTCATTTTGCCTTTTAGACAGGATTTACAGATAGGTAAAGTTCCGAGTCTTAACTGATTTAAAACTTCGTTCTTAATTAGTCTATATATCCGATCAAGGTTAATGTGACTAAGTCTAAGGTGCCATAAATAGGTATTATCATGAGAAATATTTTGTCGTTTAGTTTTAGAACTTTCAATCTTAAACATTTCAGTATTAAGCAATGATTCATGCATTAACGGCCTTAATACATATAAATTATTCTCGGAGTTTCCCATGTATATATTTAATCCATTTCTAATAATAATAACTGACTTTATTTTTGGATAAAGTAAGTGTATTAACCAAAAGAAAACTATACAAGAGCAAAGGGGCATACCCCGGACTACTAGAGAGGACAGGCCCTCCTAGAAGAAAAGCCGAAAGGCTACAAGCAAAATAAGATCAACAGAAGATGTCATCGGGCAAGTGCCAGGATAGGTGAAGCCATTTATTGTCATAAGATGGATTCACCTTCCGTTAAAAGCTAGCACAATTCTGAACATCAAAAACAATATCACTAAGCAGAACAGAAACAGGCCGAAGAGACGCATCATGAGTGCGGGCATTCCTCTCCCTCCAAATATGGTAAACTGACGCAGGAAAAGACAGCCGAACAACAAGATGACGTAAAAAGGTGTCAGAAAACTGACACATCCACTCAATCGTCTGAAGCCAATCTCGGCAACTCCAATCTAACCCACACATAGCTAGCACAGTCGACCAGACCCTCGAAGAGAAGAAGCACTAGAAGAAAATATGATCGATATCCTCACTTGAACAACCACAGAGAATACATCGTGAGCAAACAGAATATCGAACCTCATCAAACTATCCTGAGTACAAAGGCCTCCCTGAATAGCATCCAAAGCAAAAAAGAATGGCGGGGAATGGCCTTCCGGAACCAAACAACTCAAGACCAATGCACTAAGGTTCCCCTTGTCCGCATGGCATTCCAGGCACTATCCATTGAAAATCTCCCTCTACTATCATCCTCCCAAACCAGCTCATCATCTCTCATATTGACTTATTATTAAATGAAATAGAAAAACCATATTCAATAAGTTTTGTTACAGAAATCAAATTCTTGTGAAAACAAGGAATATATAGCACACCATTCAAACATAAATAACTCTTATTAAAATTCAAATTTGAAACTCCTACTGCTTTTGCTGAAACAGCATCCCATGTCCCAACTATCATGGTAAAGCTACCTTAACAAGGTCCCTCCATGAGTCAAGTAGTTGCAAAGAACAAAAAACATGGTTAGTGGCACCAGAATCAACAATCCATATGGATTTATCATCCTCCACCAAAAGAGACTCAATGACAAGTAAATCGTATTTACCTGTATTTTTCTTCTCTTTAAGCTCGGTAAGGTATTTCGGATAATTCCTTTTCCAATGCCCTTGTTGTTCACAATGGAAACATTTTCCTTTGGCATTAGTTCATTTAGAGCCTTTGTTGTTCTTCTTTTTCATTGGTTTTGCCTTTGCCTTCCAATTGCCTTTCTTCTTCTTCTTTGCAGATTTAGAAGATTCGGTAACATTTGCCTCGGTATTGGACCTGCGAGGATCATTCATAACAGACTCGTAATTGGTGATCTTATTTAGCAGTTCAGTCAATGTAAAAGTCAACTTATTCATAGAACAATTGCTTTTAAACTGCAGGAAACTCTTCGAAAGGATTTCCATGATCATTGTCACCTAGTTTTACACATTGATACGTGCACCATGGATTTCAGCCATATTAAGATGAGACATCATCCTTAACACATGGTCTCGGACGGATGTGCCTTCCTTCATTCTAGCGGTCAATACATAGACTATTGCCTCATGTTGTTGCCGGTCTGAAGGTTTCCCAAACATGTTCTGTAATGACTGCATAATCATTGATGCTGTCGCCATAGGCTCATACTGTGCAGCAAGAACCTCAGACATGGATGTTATCAAATAGCTGTGGGCTTTCTCATCAGCTTTAATCCAATTATTATAGGCATTTCATACAGCTCTACCAGCATTTGGTGCTGGCTCAAGAGGACATT
This sequence comes from Zanthoxylum bungeanum, assembly GCA_019454045.1. Classification (NCBI taxonomy): domain Eukaryota; kingdom Viridiplantae; phylum Streptophyta; class Magnoliopsida; order Sapindales; family Rutaceae; genus Zanthoxylum; species Zanthoxylum bungeanum. Next base: position 46,926 of record SKCR01028121.1, read on the forward strand.
CCTCCATTAGGATAAATTTAAGGTCTTCGCAGACCAAAATAACATTCATGTCATTTTCCATTTAACATAATTATCCCCGGTTAATTTTTCTTGTTGTTTGAGAATTGAGATAATTGCAGATGCCATGGCTGAAAAATAATAGTCGTGCATTCAACATTCATTCGTCGCATATTAAAATTGTTAAATATTTAGGCATAAAATTAAACATGATGCATGATCAATGTATAATGAATTAGAAACCTAAAAGAATTACTATGCCACGGTTATCTATCATCCCACAAATAAGTGATGCCGTAGGGTAGGTCAATTATTCGCATGATAGATTGAGACATTCTCAATTGATTAATATATCTGAAATAACTCTTATTCCTATATTAATCAACTACCATTATTTTGATCAAGGAATCTATGATTAACAACTTAATCATTCCTTTGTGAGTGTGACCTATTATTTCGGAACCCTTAGACTTAACTAGTGAAGTACCACCGTAGAGTAGGTCAAATCATCAAATACATCTAGTGACATGATCCAGGCAGATAACAAAGCAAAAGACCCATTACAAGTACCAGAAGGGCCAATTACGAGGCAGAGGACCAAAAGACTCAGAGAAGCAATAGCGGGACTAGTTCAGAGTTTTATGACCGATTGCAACAAACAAATAGAGATGCATGTGGGCTGCAACAAACAAATAGAGATGCATGTGGGCTGCAACAAACAAATAGAAATTTAGCCATAGCCAAAGCTTAAAAGCTTGAAATTTCCTCCAATATGTCGTGTATGTTACGTTCATTTTGATAAAATTTACAAAGGAGAGTTATATAGTTAGGGTTACAATAGAGTAAAATGACTAAAATAACCCTAGAGCTAAAATTACCAAAAGCCCTAAGTCAAGCACCTCAACCACGACAATTAAGGTCCTTTTATACCTAAATAAACTTAAAACAAAGATTAGAAGCTAATCTCACTTAAGCTAATTGAGGTGCTTACATGCTATAGTAAATTGACGTGCTTCCGGCTAAGTAGAGATCTAAGCATAATTAAGCCTAATGGCATAGTCAACCATGCTAATTACATCATAAATAAAGTCAACATGTCGAGCAAAAATGACAAAAATGCCCCCATTTGGCCGAATTCAACATAGTCCCAAAATAGGTCAAATCGGGTCAAAAGGGTGCTGGTGCTGAAGCTGTTCTGTTATGCTTCAGTCTGAGCTGATATGGGTCAAATGAAATAGCTTGGGGACCTCTCTGGTTATGTCCATATATGTCTCTAGTGTGCACTTGACTTGGTTGCTGTAACTGGTCACATAGCTCTGAGCTAGTCCTGCAAAGGCCTCTCTGATCTTCTTTGCTCTTTGGCGTGTGATTGGACCTGTTGGCAACTGCATGGGTTCCTCCAAGTTGTTAGATGCATCCTATAATATATTTGGTGTGGTTGGAGTCATGTCATTCCCTACTTGTTGAAAAGGATTCGACCTCGAATCTGAACCTGCATCAAAATAAAATAAGTCAGAAACATTAAACATTGCAGAATGCCAAACTCACCATAAAGATCAAGCTTGTAAGTATTGTCGTTGATCCGCTCCAAGACTTGAAATGGACCATTTCCTCTTGGTTGCAACTTGGATATGTTCCTCTTGCTTATAAAGCCACACCCAATTGCCGGGGTCAAACACAATGCGTTGGAAACCTATTATTCTCACCAACTCTGCCTTTCCCTTATTATTTATACTCCCAAGCTTAAAAACAATCAAAGATAATAAATCCATAGGAGTTAAAAAATTAGAATCATAATCAATCTCATAAGGCAAGTAAAAACTAGACGGATGAATGCATCTATTATATGCAAACTCTAGCCCCACTATTGCGTCTGTGATCTTCTTAGCTCTTTGGCGTGTGATTGGGCCTGTTGGCAATTGCAAAGGCTCTAATGTTCCTTGGGTGACTGCATTCATGTCAAATGTTGTCCCTTGGATCATGTCATTCTCCCTTTCTTGAAATGGATTCGTCCTCGAATCCGAACCCAGATCATAGATAGTTATGACAAAATCAATTGGACGATGATATTGAAATATAAAAGAATTATACTTGACCACTTGCACCTGCGATGAAAAAGCATAAAAATAGAGAAAATGTTATGGAAAAACTTCACTACCACATCTACTTTCTTTTCACCAGCTCTCACAGCTTCATCATCACTCATGGCCACTATCTCAACCATACTTGCAAAGACCTCCTCACACACCTGCTCAGCTTCACTATGTTTTTCAACCTCAAAACACACTACCTCACAAGTGTTTACTCCCTCAATGCTCACTGTCTCACAAGCATTTTCACTCACCATGTCACTTATAACACAATTCACAATATTCAAGGCCTCACAAGTGTTTTCATTCGCTATGCACTCAACATCACAAGTGCTTCTCACTTCATTACACACAACTTCAATAGCTTTTGGTTGTTGAGTACACTCTTCATTCACTGCATATTTAGTTACCTTCCAAGTCTTTTTCCATTTCTCATAAGATCTCCTATAATCACTCATAATATCTTGGATATCACTTTTGAAAGTATCCAAAACCTCGATCTTATCATCAATGGTTAAAGTTTGACCTGCCATCTCAACACTAAAAAAAAACAGATTAGAAATAATAAAAAGCAAAACAAATATGTAAATCCTCACAATCTCATGTGTTTACACTCGAATGATATCACTCCACTCGTGTTTGCACTCTATTGGCTTTTACCCGATAATGTGCTTACACTCACTGCCTTTTACCACTATTGAGTTCTTCCTCAATTCAATTACAAATCAACTCAATTCCCAGAATGGTCAACTAAGGTGTAGTCCACAAGCTAGCAGAAACACAAAGAACCAATAATGTATATAGTGCAGGTGGAATAATGCGAATAAGAATAGTAATCACAAAGACTCAATCAAAGAGACTTAAGTTAGAGTGCACAGAATAAGAAAAAAGATGAGTTAGCTAAATGCGCAAACAAACAGACGAGTTAGCTAAATGCACAAAGACTACAACTCAAATGACAAAGTAACTCATATAATCAATTCGACAATATGGTAATATCTACCTTTCAACTTGCAAATGAGTATAAATGATCTAGTTACAATGTAACTAACTCAATTTCGAATTCAGCCAAGTCAAATTACAAGCCAAGTAAATAGTTTATTCAAGCAACTAAGTGATGCAAAATGTCGTGTATGTTACATTCATTTTGATAAAATTTACAAATGAGAGTTATATAGTTAGGGTTACAAGAGAGTAAAATGACCCTAGAGCTAAAATTACCAAAAGCCCTAAGTCAAGCACCTCAACCACGACAATTAAGGTCCTTTTGCACCTAAATAAACTTAAAACAAAGATTAGAAGCTAATCTCACTTAAGCTAATTGAGGTGCTTACATGCTATAGTAAATTGACGTGCTGCCGGTTAAGTAGAGATCTAAGCATAATTAAGCCTTATGGCATAGTCAACCATGCTAATTACATCATACATAAAGTCAACATGTCGAGCACAAATGACAAAAATTCCCTCATTTGGCCGAATTCAACATAGTCCCAAAATAGGTCAAATCGGGTCAAAAGAGTGCTGGTGCTGAAGCTGCTCTGCTATGCTTCAGTCTGAGCTGATCTGAGTCAAATGAAATAGCTTGGGGACCTCTCTGGTTATGCCCATATGTTTCTCTGGTGTGCACTTGACTTGGTTGCTGCAACTGGTCACATAGCTCTGAGCTAGTCCCGCAAAGGCCTCTTGATCTTCTTTGCTCTTTGGCATGTGATTGGACCTGTTGGCAACTGAATTGGTTCCTCCAAGTTGTTAACTGCATCCTGTAATGTCTCTGGTGTGGTTGGACTCATGTCAGAACTTCCATAGCCAAAACAAAAGATATGGAGACATAGGATCCCCCTGACGTAAACCACGACCTCCTGGAAAGAAACCATTCAACGCCTCATTAATAGAAACAGAAAACATAGTAGAAGTCATACATTCTCCTATCCAACCAACCATCCTCTCAGGAAACCCAATAGTGCTCAGCACTTCCAAAATAAAATCCCATCGAACTGTATCATAAGCCTTCATCAAATCAATCTTAAGAGCACACCTCGGCACCCCACCACTCCTATGATAGTTCTTGACCAACTCCTGACATAATAAGATATTGTCACTAATACGTCGACCCGCCACAAAAGCAGATTGGTTGGAGCTTACCACGGAAGGAATAACAACCTTAATCCGATCTGCAATAATCTTAGAGATACATTTATAAATAGTGTTGCAACAAGAGATAGGCCAAAAATCCTTAACCTGAGAAGGATTAGGGATCTTCAGAATAAGAGCAATAGATGTGGCATTCACCTGTTTCAAGAGCTTCCCTGAGATAAAAAAAAAAGTGAATAGCATGAATAACATCATCACCTACCACACACCAGGCTTTCTTAAAGAAACTTGAGTTAAAACCATTTGGTCCAGGAGCCTTATGATCTTTTAAAGAAAATAGTGCAGCCTTAATCTCTTCTTCTGAAACCTCTCGGCTAAGGACCTCTCTCTGCTCATCAGAAACAAACTGAGTAATGGTAGAGTGAAGAAGATCTCGATCAAAATCTGGCAAACTCGGCTGAGGCCCTAAAAGAGTACTATAAAAGGACATAATCTCCTCTCAGACCAATGCAGAATCCTCCAAACGAGTATTATCCTCATGATTATAGAAGTAATCTTACTTCTCTGATGATGATTCTTCATAGCTTGGAAAAAAAAAACTTCGTATTTTGATCACCAAGTAATACCCACTGAACTCGGGATTTCTGTCTCATGAAAATTTCCTCATCTCGACTCAGATTTCAATAAAGTAAAGACATTCTCACCTCTTCACTCAGCAGAAAGGGATCATTAGGAGACTTTTATAGCGCACTATGCACCCCCTTCAACTCTGTCCTAACATATGTGGTCCTCCCAGAAAGATTAGAAAAGTGATCTAAATTAAACTTTTGTAGTACCACCTTCACACTCTTCAATTTCTTACACAACCGAAACATTGGAGTACCACAAATATCCACATCCCAAGCTTTAGCTACCACTGACACAAAATCTGGATGCTCAGCCCAAAAATCAAAAAACTTAAAAGGAATCTTCCTAATAGTGAGCTTCAAGAGAGTAACTACCATAGGAGAATGATCTGAGATTCCCGATGGTAGAAACCTAGCTACTAAACCAGGAAAAGAGCACTCCCAAGAGGTATTAGCAACCACCCAATCTAGTTTCCGCCAAATGGGAGAATCAATCTGTTATTATGCCAAGTATACCATAACCCGAAAACTGAACATCTGCTAAACCAGCCCGGCCCAAACACAAATCCAACTCATCCTTCCAAGAAGGCCAATCCAAACTGCCACCATGATGCTCAGAATGATTGGAAATCGCATTAAAATCCCCCATTACTAACCATGGAGAGGTGTCAAACTCACAACCACTAGCAACCAAGTCAGCCCAAAGTTCTCGACTCTTCTCATAACTACAATCTCCATAAACCACTGTTACCATACAACTCCAAGCAGAAGAAACATGAGCAACACCAGTGAATAACTTGAGGAGAAGATCGAATAACAATAACATCCACATCCAAGGGGTTCCAACATACCTAAATTCTTCCAAAAGGAACAACATCTGATTGATAAACAAACTTCCAAGAAGGATCAATAGCACAAGACACATGTAGAAGATTACCATCCTTAACTTTAGTCTAAACCAGTCCACAAAGTGAAAGCTTCTCATCACAGAAAAACCTTCCAACTTCAGCCTGCTTAGTAGGGTCATTAAGACCCTGAATGTTCCAACAACCAAAAATCATTTAAACAATAAAGAGAAAACCAACACAACATATCATTTCCACCTTCCACCACGAGGTGAATGGCTCTTCCGACCCCTCTTACCACCAGAGTTCTTCTTATTTTTACCACCATGACCCAACCGTTTCTTCTCTAAAGAATCTTTAGCTTTCAATGCCAAAGAGTTATCAATACAAATGAGTGATACATCATCCTTACATTGCTCATTTACGACCTCCTTACCAAGATCAAAAACAGCTTCCTCACCATTTATAGAATCGGTACCCTTGGTTTCCAAAGCCACCGTACAACATAACTCCTTACTATGATCTACAGGCTTCTTGCTATTCGACATTCTCACTAAAGGGGAGCATTCCCCTTCTTCCTTATCAACACAAACAATAATGTCCACACCTTTGGAACCTATCTCAGAGACATCAACTGGAACTAAAGCCAACTCCTCATGAAGCAAAGTGTCAACTGCCTTCACCACACCCTTACCCTTATTCTTCCTTGAAACTGTTACCCATTCCTTATCCTTCTCCTTATTTTTACTGTACTTGCCGAACAATCTATAGGTTTAGGCACCCAAACTTTAGAAGGATTGCTTTCCTCATCCTTAGGCTTGCTTTCCTCATCCTTAGGTACTCTACTAGGACAAGTACCCAATGTATTGCCAAATACCCCACAAGAAGAACACTTGATAGGAATCCATTAAAATTCAGCCTGAATCTTAATCCTTCTACCATTGGACCATTCGAAATCAAAATCCTCAACTAAAGTATCCCTTGCATCAACTTCAACACAAACTCGAGCATAACATAGCCTTATTTGAGATAAAGTAATATGATCAGCATGAAGTGGGCGCCCAATAGCACTAGCAACAAAGCTCAACCCCTTGGAAGTCCAATACTCTAACGGAACATTGTATAGACGAACCCACACCGGAACCTTATGAACATCTTCTTTGGCGAGAGGCAAGCTAGGTTGCCAATGTTTAAGAACTAATGGCCGATTGGCCATATGCCATGGAGCTCTCTCTATAACCACACATGCATCTTGAAAGTTATCAAATTTAAAGAAGAAAAATCCATTGTCAGAAGATAACACCTCACGCAATCCATATCTCCCTGATATCTTATGAGCAATAGAATTAACTACCTTGAAAAGAAGTTTCTTGCCAACAAAATTGCCAACCAAAGTATTCTTCCACAATAAACTACCTTCCTCCGCAACATCCAAAGGAGGGAAAACTTTAATACGTCCATCAATAACATTTGGTTTAAAAAACTCAAGTGCAACGGAGCTAGATGAAGAAAACCAGTTCCCCTCACCATTTGAACCACCAAGAATATGCGCATAACTAGAGGTTTCATTCACATTTTTTTTCCATTTTTAGACTTATCCACAATACCATGGTTAAAACGTGCCACATCAGCAGCCACTTCAGATGCCACCTCACCACACTTATCTTTGGAAATAAAATTAACATCAGCCCTCCCATTTAAATTCGGCCCCATCACATTAATGCCAAGCTTATCATGTCTTTGCAAATGAGGGAAATCACAATTAAAGCTTTCCATAATACATTCGTAACATAAGGAATCAAATATTTATTACCATTATCAATTCACCCATTAATACTCCCTTTAATACGATCAGATTTGAAATCAAATTTATTAGCTAGAGTAACTCCATTTTCCAAATCAGAAGAAGCAATAAATGGCATGTGATATTATTCTCTCCATTAACTACCAAATTCGCACATGGCATGTCATTAACACAATATGAATTATCAATAGTATATTCATTTACCAAATCAGAAGGAAAATAAATGGCACGTGATTATTCTCCTCATTTACTACCAAATTCGTACATGGCAAGTCATTAACACCAATTGAATTATCAAAACAAACACATTCCATGTTACTAGCTAATTCACGTAAATTGCCCAACTCAACCGAATTCAATTTAGACAAATGAGAAGCAACTTCCGGTTTCAGATTTGGTTGTAAAGGAATGTCATTAATACTCTTTGAAAATTCAAAAAACTTTCCCTCCTCCAAATTTGACAATCCAGAGGAATTACCTCTATTGTCCCTAACGCCAATTCTAGCTTCTAGCACATCACCATTGCCATTCAGAGAAGAGAAAGAGATGGAACAAGGTCACTAGGATTACGCTTCAATATAGTAACACGAGATTTATCTCCAATAACACCCAATGAAGCTTTTGAAAACGTAACTTTAGCAAGAAGACCAGAGGAGGTCGAAACATCAGCTATAGATAAGGGAGACACATCATGAACAACATCGGCCACCACCATTTCTAAAGAATTCTTCATCTCGTCATGTAGAGTAATGGTCGAGCCATCATTGGCCTCACCAAAATTGTTGTTTTTAGATTCGTCCTCCTTTAAAAAATCACTATGCATCTTGTTCAGATCTAAATAAACACCATCACTTAGCACTATAGCCGAATGTAAAACATCACCACCAACATTTTTGTTAATGTGATCTCGTACTACTCCACCATTGGTCAAATCCGAAATTGGGACAACTCCCACCAAGGCCGAAACTTTGGCCTTATCCCCATGGCTAGAAGACGCCATCAAAAAAACTCAAAACAAAGAGAGAGAATTTAAGAAGAAGAAGAAAAGAAAAGAAAAAAACACTAATAATTAAATCTTAATCACCAATAGATTAGAAGTGATCAAGAAGAAAGAAGAGAAAGAAGGAAATTTGGAGGATTGAAACTTTCAAGTTGAGCTTTATGTGTGCTTGGTCGAAATGGAAGAAAGAAAAAGAAGATTGCCTCACATGTTATTAGTGTGTTTAAGTCATTACATTTAATGATGAACCATGAGTTGTTTGGGAGATTGTTTGATTCTATGTAAATATGGTTGATGAATTGAAATCCTCATGACCATAAAAGAGTCTTAGTGGCCAAATATGGAAAAAATAAATTGGAATTTGATTTGTTTAATTTTAATGTGTTAAGAAAATTATAAGTAACCTTAAGTTATAAATGATTATAAGGGTGCATGCATGTTTGGTGATTGGAGATTAATGTTACATATATGATGATGTTAATGTATTATGAATTGTTTTGAGTGGATACTTTCCTAGTCAAGTCAACCATTTACTTCATTTTTTTAATAAGAGCATTTGATTTCATTGATATGTGATATGCGTTTAAGATGCTTTAAATAATTAATTAAGTTTTTGTTGTTGAGTCTTTGGGCAACATCACGTGCATGTATATAGAATATTGGTAAAATAACCTAGTTGAAAGATTTCGAGGTTAAGTTAAATAGTTGTATGCATTGCCATGATGGTGTTATTGCTAATGGGATATAAAAGATGAATAAAGCATAACTAAATAAGTTAGGTATGCCCCCAAGGGGTGTGGCTTGGTGGTGAAGGGTTCAGAATCTCACCTTGAGGTTCTGGGTTCGAATCCAGGGGGTGCAACTTCTTGTAAGAGCCTGGGGCAGCCGGGGGTTTTACCTGCGCCGCGGCCCAGAATGGGTGGTTTGGTGGCGGGGTTTCCAACGATTTCAAAAAAAATAAATAAATAAAAAAAAAAATAAGTTAGGTATGATAAACAACCATGTTCACGATTGAATGTTGATACATTATATATAATTGCATGTGAAATCAAGTTTAAGACATGTTTTGTTTCCAATTTGATTCTTTTCAAAAAGAATAGTTTATGTTTATGTTTATGTTTATGTTTAAGTTTATGCTTTATACTAGTGACTTATGAATATGCTTAGGTACGGTATTTAAGTATAGGTTATACGTGTACATTTTACAACTATGGTTCTGATCCGTTATTTCTCTCAATTTTGAAAAAATAAATGACTTGTTCACTCTCCTCCATAATTTCGAATTAGGGAAATGTTAAACCTTCATGGACTCATTTGCTTGTATTAATTTCCATTGAGTAAGGGATGATGCTTTGATGACAATTGAGCATGATTGAAACGTTTGAAAATTTAGGTCTAGCACAAAGGACCTCCTATTGGTCGATTGAAGAAGGATGAGGAACTTGGTTTTCTTTGATTTAGTGGTTTAAATATAATGCATGTATGGTATTGTTGGGCATTATTTTCTTAACACGATTGAAGAAGTTGTGAATGAAATTCCTTAGCTATAGCTGCATTTTATAGTGTTTTGAGAGGTCAAATTTTGTGAACCTTTTATAATATAAGCATGAGAATACTGTTATTATATGTATTGTGTAGTAATGTTCCATGTTTAGTGCATTTGGAGGATTGAAACTTTCAAGTTGAGCTTTATGCGTGCTTGGTCGAAATGGAAGAAAGAAAAAGAAGTTTGCCTCACATGTTATTAGTGTGTTTAAGTCATTACATTTAATGATGAACCATGAGTTGTTTGGGAGATTGTTTGATTCTATGTAAATATGGTTGATGAATTGAAATCCTCATTGACATGATCCAAGGGACAACATTTGACATGAATGCAGTCACCCAAGGAACATTATAGCCTTTGCAATTGCCAACAGGCCCAATCACACGCCAAAGAGCTAAGAAGATCACAGACGCAATAGCGGGGCCAGAGTTTGCATATAATAGATGCATTCATCCTTCTAGTTTTTACTTGCCTTAGGAGATTGATTATGATTCTAATTCTTTATCTCCTATGGATTTATTATCTTTGATTGTTATTAAGCTTGGGAGTATGAATGATAAGGGAAAGGCAGAGATGGTGAGAATAATAGGTTTCCAACACATTGTGTTTGACCCCGGCAATTGGGTGTGGCTTTATATGCAAGAGCAAAAGATCCAAGTTGTAACCAATAGGAGATGGTCCATTTCAAGTCTTGGAGCGGATCAACGACAATACATACAAGCTTGATCTTCCTGGTGAGTTTGGCGTTCCTGCAATGTTTAATTTTTCTAACTTATCTTATTTTTAATGCAGGTTCAGATTCGAGGTCGAATCCTTTTCAACAAGGAGGGAATGACATGAGTCCAACCACACCAGAGACATTATAGGATGCAGCTAACAACTTGGAGGAACCCATGCAGTTGCCAACAGGTCCAATCAAACGCCAAATAGCAAAGAAGATCAGAGAGGCCTTTGCGGGACTAGCTCAGAGCTATGTGACCACTTGTAGCAACCAAGTCAAGTGCACACCAGAGACACATAAGGGCATAACCAGAGAGATCCCCAAGCTATTTCGTTTGACCCACATCAGCTCAGACTGAAGCATAGCAGAGCAGCTTCAGCAGCAGCAGCACCCTTTTGACCCGATTTGACCTATTTTGGGACTATGTTGAATTTGGCCAAATGGGGGCATTTTTGTCATTTTTGCTCGACATGTTGACTTTATTTATGATGTAATTACCATGGTTGACTATGCCATTAGGCTTAATTATGCTTAGATCTCTACTTAGCCGGAAGCACGTCAATTTACTATAGCATGTAAGCACCTCAATTAGCTTAAGTGAGATTAGCTTCTAATCTTTGTTTTAAGTTTATTTAGTGGAAAAGGACCTTAATAGTCGTGGTTGAGGTGCTGACTTATGGCTTTTGGTAATTTTAGCTCTAGGGTCATTTTATTTTAGTCTTTTACTCTCTTGTAACCCTTATTATATGACTCTTCTTTGTATTTTGGAGACAACCAACGTAATATACAACATTTGAAAGAGAGAAAAGCTTGAGCTTTCCATGGCTATGGCCTAAACCTTGTTGAGGGAGGGATTCCCCTTTTTAAGTTCAAATTGACTTATCTAAGCTTGGCAACTTAGTGGCGTCTCTATTGCAAGCAAAATACAATCTGATTTCATGCTTGTGGTTATCATAGACGTGAGTTTCATGGTGGTTAGGGGCTGATATTGGTTGGGTTTTGTTCCTACAAAATCAGTATTCAAAGTTCTTGGGGTTTTGAGAAAGATGCTTGGGGTTTTGCTTGGTTTCCAACTCAAGTGAGTTCTTGTCACTCATGACCATAAAAGAGTTTTAGTGGCCAAATATGGAAAAGAGAAATTGGAATTTGATTTGTTTAATTTTAATGTGTTAAGAACATTATAAGTAACCATAAGTTATAAATGATTATAAGGGTGCATGCATGTTTGGTGATTGGAGATTAATGTTACATATATGATGATGTTAATGTATTGTGAATTGTTTTGAGTGGATACTTTCCTAGTCAAGTCAACCATTTACTTCATTTTTTTAATAAGAGCATTTGATTTCATTGATATGTGATATGCGATCAAGGTGCTTTAAATAATTAATTAAGTTTTTGTTGTTGAGTCTTTGGGCAACATCACGAGCATGTATATTGAATATTCGTAAAATAACCTAGTTGAAAGATTTCAAGGTTAAGTTAAATAGTTGTATGCATTGCCATGATGGTGTTGTTGTTGATGGGATATAAAAGATGAATAAAGCATGACTAAATAAATTAGGTATGATAAACAACCATGTTCACGATTGAATGTTGATACATTATATATAATTGCATGTGAAATCCAGTTTAAGACATGTTTTGTTTCCAATTTGATTCTTTTCAAAAAGAATAGTTTATGTTTATGTTTATGTTTAATTTTATGCTTTATACTAGTGACTTATGAATATGCTTAGGTACGGTATTTAAGTATAGGTTATACGTGTACATTTTACAACTATGGTTCTGATCCGTTATTTCTCACAATTTTGAAAAAATAAATTACTTGTTCACTCTCCTCCGTAATTTCGAATTAGGGAAATGTTAAACCTTCATGGACTCATTTGCTTGTATTAATTTCCATTGAGTAAGGGATGATGCTTTGATGACAATTGAGCATGATTGAAACGGTTGAAAATTTAGGTCTAGCACAAAGGACCTCCTATTGGCCGATTGAAGAAGGATGAGGAACTTGGTTTTTTTTGATTGTGTGGTTTAAATATATTGCATGTATGGTATTGTTGGGCATTATTTTCTTAACACGATTGAAGAAGTTGTGAATGAAATTCTTTAGCTATGGCTGCATTTTATAGGGTTTTGAGAGGTCAAATTTTGTGAACCTTTTATAATATAAGCATGAGAATACTGTTATTATATGTATTTTGTAGTAATGTTCCATGTTTAGTGCATTTGGAGGATTGAAACTTTCAAGTTGAGCTTTATGCGTGCTTGGTCGAAATGGAAGAAAGAAAAAGAAGCTTGCCTCACATGTTATTATTGTATTTAAGTCATTATATTTAATGATGAACCATGAGTTGTTTGGGAGATTGTTTGATTCTATTTAAATATGGTTGATGAATTGAAATCCTCATGACCATAAAAGAGTCTTAGTGGCCAAATATAGAAAAGAGAAATTGGAATTTGATTTGTTTAATTTTAATGTGTTAAGAACATTATAAGTAACCATAAGTTATAAATGATTATAAGGGTGCATGCATGTTTGGTGATTGGAGATTAATGTTACATATATGATGATGTTAATGTATTGTGAATTTTTTTGAGTGGTTACTTTCCTAGTCAAGTCAACCATTTACTTCATTTTTTTAATAAGAGCATTTGATTTCATTGATATGTGATATGCGTTCAAGGTGCTTTAAATAATTAATTATTTTTTGTTGTTGAGTCTTTGGGCAACATCACGAGCATGTATATTGAATATTCGTAAAATAATGACTAGAGTTTAAGTATCTTTAGGAACCCTAAAATGCGCTCAACTTTCCTTTCCCCTCGCGGCGATTCCCGTCTTTTTTCGTCGTAAGCCTTTTCTCTTTTGGTCTTCTACCAATCCATGGTATCATATACACATCTCAATGTGAATCGCATACTCATGGCCCTCAAGAGCTCACCAGCACTCAAGAGGTAGGCAACAACAAGTAAGCTTGCTTTATCAAATCGAGTCTGTCCAACAAACCCAACCGTTTTCCTAAGCCAACATCATTCATATTTTGTAGAATCCAAATTCCACATCAATATGACTCAGATGCTATATCAGTATTGTGCTATAGCTACTGAGTTGTCTATGTATTTAGAAATCAAATCCATATACTTTAAGACAACCGCAAAACACAAAACTAATACGAAGACTTCTAATCTATAAGGTCACTTTGCAACTTCATAAGTCAAAATTTCATAAGTTGCAACTGATTCCACTAATTTAGTAGAATCATCTGTGACACTCCCACTGCATCATTTCTGACCTTTTATGATATAGACCATCTAATGTCATAATTAGAATCAAAACTAATCTGACCTTATGGTTGCTGACTAAATTCTCCATGAATGAGAAACTCGTTCTTAATATCTCAAATATCACAAAGAACATGTTTCTATAACCATCATATGGTTTATTGAATATCAAAATAACTCGTAACAATTACGATTAAATTGATATCTTCAATCGCACATAATACAATATTCATCACGACATCATCCTATGATGCATAATATTGACTAGACATTCTAATCAATCTATCTTTCGATAAAGGAATCATCCTTTACGAAAGATGAATACTATATATACAAAAGACACGTTAACTGTCAAACAGTTACACTAACTGTTATACAGATAGTCTCGTTGTGTCCTTTATTAGATCATATCTAATATACGATTAATGAGAGTCTTTCACAAGCCTCTTAATTTTATATCATATATAAAACTTTATATCAGATATATCAGAGACTACTCCCACTGCTTCCACGGAGAAAAGAAAACTTAGGATATATAACACTAGAAAGAAATTTGTACGCTCCCACTGACCCTACTGACAAACATGTATTCTCTATACTTCGATAAGACCAGATAATCTGACTGATATCAAAAATAGAGAACACGAATTTCTGGAAAGCTCATATGAGTCTACAATAGGCTCCATAAGCTAATATATCAAACTGTGATCAAAGCATAATACAAACTCTAGGGCCATCCTAGAATGAAATCTTCAAACAAAGAAATCACGACGGATTTCTCATTCGAAGAAATCACTCAATAACGCCACTTTGCATTCCTTAGCCAAAATACAGTTTAATATCGACATTAACCAACAGATCCTTAATTATTCAATTAGTGTAACTAGAGACAGGTTTCCTCAGAATCGACAATAGATTACTGAGTATAACATTTCTCACTGTCATACTATAAAGGTCAAACCTTTACAAGCTCACTTCGCATTCGCTGCGCAAACAATTTGCACATCTCATGAACAATTCATGACGAAAGCCCAATCAAGTTCAAAACTTGATGAAGCTGAAACCAGAAAGTACTTTATCGACAAATTAGATTGAAAATGCTCTCAACTTTCCCTCCCCCTCGGCGTTTCCCGTCCTGGATCGCCGTGATTGATTCTTAAAAACCCTTGTTTCTCTCAAATCGGCTCTGGGTTTTCTGAGTTACCCCGTGCCTTTCACCTCTCTTTCCCGGTTACCTTCTTAGATCTATTTTCTAGATCTATTTTCTTTTTGTTTCCTCTTATTTTCTCAGATCGATTTGGTTTCTTTCTTTCCGTTTCTCCCCCGTTTTTTTCTCCTTCCCCTTTACATCGCCTTTTCTGATCTCCTTGTTTTCGTCCTCACTAGCCTTTCTTCATGCCTCCGTCTGGTATCTCTGTTGTGGGGCCGCGGCTCCCTGGTGCTGGCCGCAAAGCCGTTAGGGCAGTCTCTGTGGCCGCTAACACTTTGTCTCCTGTGAATCTTGACTCCGTTCGATTGATGCCTTCGACGGGTTCTGTCAGCTTTTCTTCGGTCTCAGATCCAGCACCGACGTCCGTGACATGTGTCAAGCCTTATGCATCAGAAGGTGGTCCTGCGGGAAGTTTGGGTCTTTGCCGGTATGGATATGGCGCTCCCTCTGAGTCAGTCAGCGTTGCTGGTACCTCTGGTATTGACAGTGTTGGTACTTCTATTGGCTGTTTGGTCGATGGTGAGGTGATTTTGAAGAACGAACGGCGTTTGGGTTTTGATTCTGGTGCTGATGGTGTAGTTGTTTGTGATTCGGGTCTTGGAAATGAAGATGGTCCTGCCCGTTTGAATTCCTGTAAGTCTGGATTTGGGTTAAAATCCGTTTGCTCTGCTTACGCTTCTGAACATGGTGGTGTAGGGAGCTCTGTTGGCAGTTTGGTTGCTGGGGATGTGGGTTTAGTAGATGAGGTTTCTTTGGTTTCTGGCATTGGCGTTGATAGGGGTTTTGTAGGTTCTGGTCCTGGTTTTGTCGGAGGTCTGAGTGTTTGTGGTGCTGCGGTTGGCAGTGATTCTGGTCTTTGTAGAAATGGTAAATCGGTTGGGGATGTTGATTCTTCTAAACTGGTTTGTGTTTCTGGTCTTGCGATTGATGGGGGAATTGGAGGTTCTGAATCTGTTCTTGGCGCCGTTGGTAGCGATGTTGGTGGCTTGAAGTTTAATGTCTCTGGTTTGGGTGTATCTCCTGGGCCTGATGATGTGTTGTTAGTGTGTCTAGACCTGCTGGTGCAGGGGGGTCTGCTAGCAGTTTGGAATCTGGGGCAGTGGAGATGAAGAATGGTTTGGAGATTGGCGTGAGTTAGGAGGCTGTGCCAGCGTCTCCTGTAGTAGTAGGTGGGGGATATTCTGGTGGACCTAAGAGTTATGCATCTGCTTTGAATGGTTCCTTGGGAGTTGACCATTTCGATTCGACTTATTCGTCTACTGCTTTACATTATGTCACACCTAACATTATAGATGGTAAGGTTGTCGTGTCGTGTGCCCATCTGCTGAAGTGATTGAGAGAAGGAAGTGTGTACTGGAGGAATACTTTAGTAGGTTACTTTGTGGGAAAACGTCTCCCCTTCCAAACTGTAAATTCTATTGCTCACAAGTTATGGGGAAGAATGGGTTTGCTGGAAGTTCTTACCTCCGATAATGGTTTCTTTTTGTTTAGATTCAACAGCCTTCAAGAGGCTAGTGTGGTGTTGGATGAAGCCCCTTGGCATATGGCTAATAGATCTTTGGTTCTAAAACTTTGGCATCCAAATTTATCTTTGACTAAGGAGGATTTGTTCAAGGTCCCGGTCTGGATCAGACTTTTTGACCTACCTTTTCCTTTTGGACGGCGAAAGGGATTAGTTGTGTTGCTAGTGCCGTTGGGAGACCTCTCAATGCTGACCATATTACCCTGTCCAGGAAACGACTCAGTTTTGCTCGTGTTTGTGTTGAGATTGATGCCCGGAATTCCCTTGATGAGGAGATTGTCTTCCAATACCCTAATGGCACTAGGGTCCCTATTAGGGTTGAGTTTGAATGGGTTCCTGTGAAATGTTCAACTTGTGAAGTTTTTGGTCACTCGGTGATTTCTTGCCCTAAAAAGGCTCCTAGTAAGGAGGTTAAAAAACCTGCCCCGCCCGTTATTCACAAGCCTATTCCTTCTACAGATAAGGACTCTACGGTTGATTCTACTAAGGATCAGGAGGGGGCCTGGATCCCGGTCACTAAAAACAAGAAAGGTAAGGGTTCTTCTTTGACCCCTGTAAGATCAGGGGGAGTTTTGCCTCTGAATGCTGACAAAAATCTTGTTTTGGGAGTGTGTTCTGCTAATGAGTTGGACTCGACTTTGGTTATTCCTTCTTTGCCTGTGGTTTCTTCTGAGACAGTTTCTGTGGAGGCAGATGGTATTTTGAAAGGAGAGTGTTCACTTGATTCTTCACATTTTGGTGATGATCTCCCAAATTCTGAGTCAAATGAGAGCTCGCCTTCTGTAGCTTTTGATTCGCCCACTCCTATGGTTAACAATTTGGCCATTAAGGCTATTGACTCGCTGGATTCTAAGAAATTGGCTTATGGTAACAAATCTAGAAAGAGTTCTGGTGGTAAAAGGAAGTCCCCTAAAGGGGGTCGTCGGCGCTGATTTGTGGGTTTGGCTTTTTGTATATGTATCAATGATTTTTGGTTGTTGGAATATTAGGGGTCTCAATGACCCTTTAAAACATGCTGAAGTTAGGAGGTTTCTTAGTGATGAGAAGCTCTATTTGTGTGGTTTAGTTGAAACCAAGGTTAAGGAGGTTAATTTTATGAATGTCTCTCGTGTGATAAATCCTTCATGGAAGTTTTTTTGCCACCCTGATATTAGCCCTTTTGGTCGTATCTGGGTCTGTTGGAACCCTAGTGACGTTGTTGTTAGTATTATTCAGTCCTCAGCTCAAGTTATTCATTGTCGTGTGACTCATATTTCTGGGATGTGGAATTGTGTAGTTTCAGTGGTTTATGATGAGTGTGACTACGAGAAGCGGCGGGATCTTTGGTCTGACCTGATTACTAGTGGTAGTACTTTTGATGATTCCCCGTGGCTTGTTTTGGGTGATTTCAATGCCATCCGGTCTCCGATTGAGCATTGTGGTGGTTCTGTGGCTTGGCCAGCTTGGAAAGTCTGATGAGATTTGGCATCTCTGCTTGCTCTCGGTGTATTCTCTGTGGTTGTTCGAGTGAGGATATTGATCATCTTTTCTTCCAGTGCCTCTATTCTTCTAGGGTCTGGTCGTCTGTGCTGGCCATGTGTGGGTTAGATTGGAGTTGCCGAGATTGGTGTCAGACTGTTGGGTGGGTTTGTCAGTTCTCCGGAGCCTCTTTATGTCATCTTCTGGTTCGTCTGTCTTTTGCAGCGTCAGTCTACCATATTTGGAGGGAGAGGAATGCTCGCACTCATGATATGCCTCTTCGGCCTGTTTCTGCTCTTCTTTATGATATTGCTTTTGATGTTCGGAATCGTGTTAGCTCCTTACGAAAGGTAAATCCATCTTATGACAATAAATGGCTTCACCTTTCGTGGCACCTTCCGAGGACATCTTTTGTTGATTCTTTTGTAGCCTTTTGGCTTTGTAGCTTTTGGCTTTTTTCTAGGAGGGCTTGTCCTCTCTAGTGCCTGGGGTATGCCCATTTGCTCTTTGTATAGTTTTCTTTGGTTATAATACTTACCTTATCCAAAAAAAAAAAAGTTCAAAACTTGATCGTAGTAAGCCATGAACAATTTTAGATCTATGGTTCAATGCCAAGTTCCAGAATCGATATCAAATATCGCTCCCATTATGAGTTATAGGATAATTTTCTTCGATAAGAAAACATCAGAATCATCAAGTATCAAATACTTTGTAAATTAATCTGACATCATATTAAACTTATACGGAAGATGTCTAAGGATCTTTTCATCTTATTAATTATGTAGTTCCATTACAGTTTATCATTCTCATATTTGATTTCAATAAGTCAAATCTTTTTTACAATCGTCAACATCCAATGTCAACCTCCAAGTAACAAAACAATTTCACTACTCGGGATTGCAGAAAAGATATTCTATCAAATATAATACAACATTCTATTAAATAGAATAAATGATAAACCTTTCACTCGTACTTCCGAGGCACAAGTACTTTCAATTATATAACAGTTATACAAAATAAAGTCTCGAATCTTAAACTTATCAATATTCGAATTTTCTACTATACATATCATATATGTATCTGCAGAAACAAATGGAACCTAAATCAAATAGAAGAATTAGTGTTACTGGAGCATAACCCCAATAGTATTGAAAACTAATTCGGTAACACTCAATATCAACGAATCAAATCATATAAGATTAGATAACTCCCACTGGCCAGTTCCATCACAATGGAATCGTGGAAGTTTAATATTGGGTAAGAATCACATTCATTAAATAACTTTATAACCAATTGCCTTAAATTCATGCGTTTGATCAAATCAAACACCTTCGAACAATTCAAAGACGCGCAATGAATTTTTAAAGATATAGTTTTCAACACTACAGATAAAATATCTTTGAATTATTCAAAATATTCTATCCGAGTTTCATTAGAAACACATTGACACTTCTTGAACAATTCAAGACGTTCAACATGTTTTCTATTAGAAACACGTAACTAAGTCATGACAATTCATCAACTGAGTTACGAAGCAAGAAAACTATCATATGAAATTTCTAATTTATTAAACTACATACATCCAATGTATCAGTTTAATAAATCTGTGGTCCAATGACGATCATTGGTTAAATGAGATTTAATCACTTCCTAAATACAATATTCATTAAATGGTTAAGAATATGTGGTGTGATCTCGTATCAGACCATCATTTACCATACGGAACAAGCATCTAATGCTTTTATGATAAAATCTCATAAAGCACAGTTCTAAGTTATTTATTTTACCGAATATTTTTCTTCATGTTTATCTTTCTTAAGATTTATAATTTGCGTTCAATTATTCACAACAATTGTAAATAATTGATTAGCAAACTGTGTCAAACACGTGACTTCTAAATGTCATTAAAAGCGAAGAAAGGCCATTAAAAGATAAACAAACACTTAAGGGGTTTTCTTAATGCAATCAAGAATCTCGAGACAAGAACTGATTCGTGTCAATTCTTACTGCATAAGAAACAGTTCTAACTAGACTATTATATCCTAAACCAGATATATATTTATATTACCTAATCGTGACTTAGAAACTAAGTCACAAACCATCTTGATTTTCAAGAAAATCGGAACAACAGTTCCCGATGATTTTAACTAATCTAACTATATCTAAGTCTACCGTCGTTCTAGAACCTATTCTAGAACTTCGCAACCATAAGTTAAGTCAGAAAACCTATATATTCAAGTAATATACTATGCAGTGGATTAGAAACGTAAATGTATAAACAATATAGAATGAAAGGAAAACAAAACAGAATTTTCCATAAAGTACACACTGCCTGAGTTATGGATTTTTAAACCAGCAGTGTCTCTCACTACTTTACGTAATACCGTAATCCCCAACGGACAACGGAAATTCAATAATTAAATCGAATTTCATAGTGAGAGTAGGATCCCATGAATATATTTCGACTCACAGCTTTGGCACGTTCTCGCCTACGTATATTCATTAGGTAGACAACTCATTGTCAATCACTCACCAGTGACTCCTGGTTTTGGTCCTGATCGTTTCTCGCTGTGTGACAGCTTTGGCACGTTCACAGGGAGGCGTATCAAGGCTACACTTGTCAATGACAAACTCAAGCTACCGGTGTAGTCCTGACAGCTTTGGCACGTTCAGGATTTCCACTTTCACTTGAATTTATCCAGTATCAATATACAACCAGCATGGATAAAATTCTATCAACTATACCCTCACTGCTTTGGCACTTTCTCGGATGTAGCCATAGAAAGTTACACATAAACCGTATTGACAAGACGGACCAAGAAACATGTATCCAATACACGTTACTTTACAGCCATATTTAAAAGTAGGGATTTTCCTCTGGAAGTAATCTACATCAAATGCAGAATTTTAATCTAAATCATTTTCTAAACATTTCAATTTTACCTATAGAAAACATAACTCAATTTAACCATTAAATTTCCGTTATATTTTCGTTAGTGTAGAACCGAAAAGTAAAGAAACATATATAGATTCCAAGTATGTGCAAACATTAAAATTGGATTATATATCATATATCAAGCATGAATAATGTAATGGATGAAGCATCAGACCTGCTCCGATACGGTTATACACACTTTCTGC
>SKCR01028122.1:0-43525 GCA_019454045.1 Zanthoxylum bungeanum
GGCACGGTGAACTATGGTAAGGTAGCCTTTAGGCATTTCCCTCGAATAAATGACCTTTGGACCACATGATTAGCCCATGCACATCAAGTAACAATGCTTGAATAAACAAAGTAATAATACGCAAAAAGTAAATAACATAATGATGAAAGAGATGCAACCAAGGCCGACATCTATATGGGACCTCGTATGCCCGATTGAACGTATCTCACGTTCAATCAAACGTACTTCGTCTGGCGCTGCAAAACATCATGTTAAAGGTAGCCTTTAGGCATTTCCCTCGAATAGAAGACCTTTAGCCGACATGATTAGCCCTTGTGCACTAGCTTATCAATGCATGAATAAATAAATAAATAAATAAAATGGGACCTCGTATGCCCGATTGAACATATCTCACGTTCAATCAAACGTACTTCATCTGGCACGGCAAAACATCGTGGTAACGGTTGCCTTTTAGGCATTTCCCTCGAATAAAGGACCTTTAACCTACATGGTTAGCCCATACGCATTATATTATCAATGCATGAATAAACAAATAATAATATGGGACCTCGTATGCCCGATTGAACATATCTCGCGTTCAATCAAACGTACTTCATCCGGCGCGGCAAAACATCATGGTAATGGTAGCCTTTAGGCATTTTCCTTGAATAGAGGACCTTTAACCCACATGATTAGCCCATGCGCATCAAGTAACAATACATGAATAAACAAAGTAATGATATGTAAGGGGTAAATAATAGAAAAATAAAAGGCGCGGTAAAATATTGTGGTAAAGGTAGCCTTTAGGTATTTCCCTCAAATGGAGGACCTTTAAACCAACGTAATTAGCCCATGCGCACTAGCTTACAATCCATAAGCAAAGAAACAACGCATAGAAAATAAATAGTGGAACAATAAACATAGATTTAAATCACAAAATGAAACATGTGCTTGAAAGTTTCTCAAGCGGTACGTGGAGTTGTATCCCAAATACAGATCGCACTACCGTCCATTAAGATTTGGCTACGGAATTTACGTCTGGGTTTTCATCTGATATATCACAAGAGATAACACCGACCATTTAACATAACGAAATCATTAACCCAATGTTTCCTTGAAATATGATAATGCATGTGATGAAATAACAATAAATAACGGAAGCGATAAATAATAAACTAAGTGCGAAACATAAAAGGAAAATAAATGACTGAAAATAAATACGGAATAATAAAGCAATGATAAATATAAATTAAACGTGAAATAGAAATAAAGATAAATGCGGGATAAAATAAATGGTGAAATAATAAAAGAGAGATGTGACCAATAGTTTGACCATTTTTAATATAGGACTTTGCATGTCCAACCAAACATGCCGTGTCCAACCAAACATGCCGTGTCCGGGATAACAAAATAAAAATATAACAAAGGGTGCCCTCAGGTCTTACTTTTTAAATCACTTCTTGGGAAAGAGTTACATCGTCGCCGGAAGGGTTAATGGTCCGTAACTTTTCTAGTTCACTGGTTTGATATTTTCGCCATTTTGGGCTGCTGTTTTGTCTCGGTTTCTTCACTGTTTTGGAACGATTTTGCTGCTGTTTGATCGTCGGATTTGTTCAGTGTTTTAGGGTGATATTTGGTCTATTTTGGGGTATTTTTTGGGACTGGTTTGGACTTTTTTGTTGGTTCGGGGGCTGATTTTCACACGTTGCTTTTAGATTTTTGGTTTGCTGGTTGTCGGTGTAGTGGGCGGTTTGTTGGTGCTCGGTTTTTGGGTTTGTTTATTGAAAGTGGGACGTGTGGCTTGTGTGAAAGGCTGCTATTCTCGGTTTGCTGCGTCAGTGGGGTCTTCAGTGGAGGGCTGCGAGAAGGGTTCTTTTTTTTGAGGGTTTTCGTTTGGTCAGCGGCCGAGAGAGATCAGGGAGCGATGATGTGTGTTAGTGGTCTGAGCGTGAAGGGTTTGTTACTTGTTTTCCCAGAGAGAGTGTTCCAAGAGAGGGTAGGGTTTGGCTGAGGTCCATTTTTATAAGAGTGGGCTAGGGTTCCCTTGCATGAGATTTTAAAACAATGACACAAAAATCATGCAATAATGGGGGATGTATTTAATTAGTTTGCTTTAAGGAAAGGATATTAAGGATTTTTTGTGGGAAATATATTTAATTTGGAAGGTGATGTGGTGGGGATTTGATTTAATTTAGACATGTGTTTAATGTGTTGAATATTTTTGGATGGGATTTGGTGGGCCTTAGGCGTGTGGCTTGGTTCTTTGGTGGGCTTGGGCATGTGGTTTGGTTCTTTGGGCTTGGGCGTGTGGCTTGGTGTGGGTTGCGGGGATTTTGGGCTGAGCCTAATAGTTAAAACATAGATTAATCGAACGAATCTGAGGATGTACTTATTTTGAATTTTCCCTTCCGATGTCCGTTTCCCGCTACTTCTGTAACTTATCGGGTAGTGCCTCCAAACGAGGCTCATCATCGGGCTTTCATGCAAAAATGCAAGTGTCTACAGGAATTCTCGAGTCAGGTGCGGAAATTCCCAAACCCAACAATATATTATCACAATGTTTGTAAAAGTTAAGAATTCCCAAATCCAACAATATACTATCACAATGTTTGTAAAAGTTAAGTAATATAATGGGTATCCGATGGGTACTCATTCCTTGTAAAAAAAAAAATTGATAATTTTGAATGGGTATCCATTCAAGAATTGGGTACCCATTCGGGTTCTTATTTCTCGAATGATCCCCGACTCCCAATCGAGTACCTGACTGCAGACCCGTCCTGAATGGTTCAGAATGGGTTGGAAGTCAGGTAATGGTTTAGGAGCTATTGGGAATAAAATTTTATTATCCGAATTTCTCTCCCGATCGAGAATTTCCAAACCCTAAAATGCCCTTCCCTATTTAAAATAATCAAGATGTGACTAAAGATGAATAAAAATGATTATAAAAAAATAAAATTTAAATATTAGGATTAAAGAGGAAATGAATTAGAGATAGATGTTTTTTTTAAAAAATGATAAGTTATAGGAGATATTAAGAATATTGCAAATGCAAAAGCCACAAACACTTTCAATAAACATATATGACATATAAAAGTTTTGGTTGTATGAAAAAACAAAATAATGAAAATAATTATGTGCGTCAAGCAGTATTGCCATTGCAAATTGCTATTTGAGTGATCCTATCCAAATGATTTTGATCGTTTTGAACTAATATTGATTTTCGAATGATTTTGATCAATTAATCAACCGATTTTCGATATTCAATTTCCCAAAATATATGGTTTCATTTTTTTAGTCTATTTGTAATTTTTCAATAATTTTTTGAAATTTTGATTAATGATTTTGCGTGTTAGAAGTGATGAAAAAGAATGAGAATATACTTCGATTTAAAATTATTATTACCGGAATAGTAATACCAGTGTCCTTAAATTAATATATTTTCTTAAATAAGGATAATTTTTTATAATCAAAATGGTCCATATTCATGACTTTTAGATTGTTTAACTTTTTTAATCATAAATGAGTATTTTTTTAGTGATTTTATGAGACTATTGGAATATGACTTTTAATTTTATTTATTTTTAATTCTTAATCATATGAAATGTCAATTTTACCCTTCCGATTAATTCCTAATTATTTCCTATCAATTGCAAATCATTTTTTGCTACCGATTTTCGATTAAACTACCCAAAATCCAAGTGGTGTTTTCAACCAATCATTACTATTATATCATAAAAAATAAAAATAAAAATAAAAATAAAAATTGTGGTGATAGCATTATTACTTGAACAATATAATTCAAATGAAAATGAAATGAAAATTATGTTCGGAATTCTTCAAATTTCAGAATATAAAGCAAATTACTAGATGAAGAAAAACACCAATTACACAACGTTGGAAAAATAACATGATGTGCTATTTTGAAAGTTAATTTTGAGTAGAATTCCATTAGCGAAACTAAGAGGTTATGAGTGATTCAGATTCTCCTTCGTGAGTATTTTAAAATCATATATTTATATGCGCAAAATGATATTCTGGTGAATGAGAAATTGTCCCTCAAAGCACACATGAAGATGAAAATGAAAGGAAAAGTTTCTTATCCCACTTAGGTAATAAAACAAAGGCTAAATGAATTTATATATGACTACTTAAGTGTAGTTGAGTAACTAGTGTTTATATAGAGGCTCTCTTTATGGGACCTAACACAGACTTAAGAGTCCGCTTGCCGCTAAGGTGTTGTGACTACAGCTGCTGTGAAATAAAAGCTCCATCTATAAGAGAAAACTGATGTTTTCTTATTTTTTTACCAAACACCTTCGCGGCTCGGCTGTGGTAGTGTAACTGTCACACAGGTTAGCCAAAGAAACCCTTAAATCACAAACACTACTATTTTCTGATCATATAGACAAGACAATCGGCAATCAGAAGAGAGAGCTTGAAACAATTAGAAGCATGGCTAGAGGCATGTGTAAAAACTTCTGTAACTGTAATTGAAATAAAAACAAACCAAAAAGCTCTACAAACAGTGTTTAAAAATTGTTAACAGTTATAACTTTACAGGCATGAAAGTGATGGGTTCCTTCCTTTGTTCCGATCCTTGCTCGGAGAAGATGGAAAAGACGGAAGTAATATTGTTATTTTACGTGTTTGAAGTAATATTGAACAATAAGAAATGGATGTATGTTTTCTCACTATTGTTGTTATTGTTCTTTCTATAGCAAGATTATATCCAGCACGCAGGCTTGGACCTTGCCTTTTAAGGAAATGAAAATGCATACAAATAACAAGAAAAGCAAAAGATAAAGAGGTTGTTTTCCAGCCAGTACTCGTCCTCAGAATATTCAGAAGTCCACCAGACATTCGAGGATCATGGTTCCTCCAATTCCTATTCTTCACCCAAAAGTTGCCTGCCTCTGCTATTGCCGTACCCCTCCTTTATATCTGCAGCCATCCACCCTTCTCTCTCTTCTAACTGATTCTGTGACTGGGCCCCATACACCTTTTCCTGGCAATTATCCTCTGCGACTGCCTTCTGTCTACGTGTATATACCTTCACCCCACGGAACCTATCAGAAAGCACTCCAAGATTACACACAGTGAAAAACGTATTATTCACCATTGATTCGCATTAGCAGTTTCTGAATGTCTATGAAAAGGGTTGGTTTAATTCATGGACACCAAGAACCACCATATTGCTTTCCTTTTTACTATTAATAACATATACAGGTTTAATCACTTAGGACCACTATCATGCTTGCTAGCTTCTTAAAAAGAAAGTAGCTATGACAATGATAAGAGGGCCATACCGCATAAGCATGATGATATGATGCACTTGTCTTGAAGAATTCCTCCATGGACAGAAGGGAAACTTGCTTCACAGAATCGAATAATCTTGAAGTTAGAAGGCTGATGACTCTTTTATTTTTATCCTCAAATGGCCAAAATCAGATTGAGATGAGTTCTATCTCCATACTTGAACTTCATTTCATCACTTAGTAAATCCAACTTGGTGTAAATTTCTTCACTTTCTGGATGGTCTTTACTGCTTGCCACAAAGTGGTTAAGCTTATTATCAATCTCAATCCAGCTACATCCTGCTTCTTTACTTAACTTCAAGTCATTCATAGTCGCTCTAACTTTTGCTGCCTCTCCAAACATTCCTTGTCCAGCATAAATATTTGAAACAAGTATATAAGATCCAGCATCTTCGGGTTCCAAGTCAAGCAAACGTTTTGATGCTAACATGCAAAAGTTTGAATCCCCCATTAACTTTGAGACACTCACCAAAGTTCTCCAAAGAAGAGGAGAGTCTGAGAAAGGGCTGCCGTTAATAAAATTCATAGTTTCTGACAAACAACCAGCTCTACCCAAAAGATCAACCATGCAAGCAAAGTGTTCAAGTATTGGCCTAAGGCTGTACGTTGGCTCAATTTCATTAAACAAGCGTATCCCTTCTTCCCATAAACCAGAGTAAATACAGGCTTGAAGGACGCCCAATATTGAAATGTCATCAGGAGCAAAACCTTCTCTTTTCATCTCCTCAAAAAGTAAGAGTGCTCTTTTACCTTGCCCATGAAGGGCATAAGCAGAAAGCATTGCATTCCATGAAACTAAATTGTGGTCACTCATACCCTTGAAAATCTGAAACGCACCAATAATAATTCCAGATTTGGCATACATGGTAATCAAAGCATTACCTACAGTCACATTAGCTTCATACCCTGTTTTAATGGAATGGGCATGAAGACTACGGCCTCTAACTAAACAAGCTTGACTAGCTGATAAACTAAGGAGCCGTGAAAAAGTTACAATATCCGGTTTCATACCAGCTAATCTCTGCTGACTAAAGAAAATCATGGCATCTTCTTCTTCATTTCCATATTTTGCCATGAATCCAGCAAGAATTGCATTAAACGAAGCAGTACTTTTATGTGAGAGACCATCAAACACCATTTTTGCAGATTTTAGATCCCCACATTTGGCATAAAAATCAACCAAAGCAGTCCCCAAGTTGACATCAGATACATGACCATGCTTTATTGCAAATCCATGTAGTTGAAGTCCAAATTCCAAGTTTAAGCACTCAGAACAGCCATCAAGTACAGTTGCTAAACAACCAGAATCGCACCAAATACCAAGGTCCAGAAATCCCAAGAACCCATTAATGGCTTTTTCATCATGACCATTCCTCACATAGCCGGATATGAGTGCAGTCCAAGAAATCAAATTCCTCTCACTTATTGCTTTAAACATTCTCTCAGCCTCTCCAACCATTCCATGATTTCCATACATTGTAACTATTGCATTTCCAACTGAAATTTCCCTCAGAAAACCATACTTCACAGCAAGCCCATGTAATTGCTTGCCTTCTTCAACACCTAAACTTTCATAACACGCACTAATAACATTGGTAAATGTATAATCATTTGGCTGAGAATCAGAACTTAGAAGATACACAAAGACCTGAAAAGCCTTTTCACCATATCCCGCCTTATTATATTCTAAAATCATGAAATTCAAACACCGAACATCTTTGTAAGCTAAGCCTCCGAACACTTTCTCTGCCTCACTAAAGCAGCCACTATTGGAGTACATAGAAATCAAAGAAGTACCCACAAAAACATTGTCACTGAACCCACTCTTGATAACGAAAGCATGAATATGTTCTCCAAAAATCCGATCCTCTAGCAAGCTACACGCCTCCAAAATCACCGAGCAAGTGTACTCGTTGAACTTCTCTTCCAACCAATACATCTCACATGCAATTCTGAGCACTGCCTCGTAATCAGCAGCATCTAAATACCCTTTAATAAGCGATGTCCAAGTGATTGCGTTTCTAACAAGCATTTCATCGAACATCTTTTGTGCGACATCTAATCTACCGAATTTTGCATACAAATTAACGAGGTTATTACCTTGAAACGTATCGTTTTGAGAGCCAGATTTAAGTAAAAAAGCATGAACAGCTTCACCCAGCTTTAAATCTCCAGACCCAATTGAGATTTTCAGGAGCTGAGGCCAGTCATTGAAGAGAAGAGTCTGTTTACAATATGAAATGCATGAAATGGAATAAAACCGGGCGATTTGGGATTTGGTATTTGGAGTGAATATGTTAATGGGTAGGTTTTTTTCCAATGGCGGGAGAGTTTGTTGAGATTTTAACGGATATAGAGGTAAATTGGCGGGGAAAAGAGAATGCATCGGATCTTGTCACGTATTTGATATATTATGCTAAATAATCAAAACGTGAATTGTACCGTCTTTTAAACAGCAGAAGTTTGTGAATTAGTTTTGCATCTAGGGGATTCAGAATTAATAGTTAAATTTGTATAAAGGTGTTGGATCCGACACTCACTTTATCAGGGTCAAAATTTGTTGCAATGGGGCGCTTTCTATGGGGAGAGTTTTTGTGGATAAAGCAATGATAGTCTCAATCTCACCACATTGAAGTATGAATTAGGGATGCTCCGTGTGTTTAGGTACCCCGATTCGGTGAGGATTCATTTGTACGGTATAAAGAACCTGATTCGAGGAATTTTGATGAAGTCATGTTCGACCAAATCAAGTAGCATGACATATGTCCTACCTGAAAAAAGTGTATTTAGAAGACTAATGATAAAAATAATAAAGCAACGGTTCACATGAAGGCATAGGTCCTACCATCCGCCATAGATAGGTACAGTGGTAGAATAACTGGCTCGTAGGTTGTAACAAAATACATTGGAAGTAGTGACTAAGGGGGATAATGATGACTAAGTGATGTTAGGCGACATCACAGTCAGTTGAAAATGGGTTTTGGGAACCTATTTAAATAGGTTAAAGTCATTGTAAAAAAAGTTGGCAAATCTTGAGTTAGCAAACTTGGTTTTTCACTATGTAATTTGAATGCAAAAGTACTATAAAAAAGCTAGTGATAGAGTGAAAGTGAGTCGTTTACCGGACCATATTGTGAGAAGTAAATTAGTTTGGTCATTACCCAATGAGTTATTTGGGTTGTAACACAGTCTAATTTCCTTGTTAGTAGCTCAGGTCGGTATTTACCCCGAAGTCAATAAAATCATCCCCCCATTTTCTATCGTGGACGTAGGCTGGAGCCACTTTCCGTCAAACTATGTTAAACCCTATCTCTATGTTTTCTTGTCTCTTGCAATTTGTGTGATTCTTACAACCAAACAAATTCACTCGTTGGAGGAGGTTTGTTCAAGGGGTAATTTCCAATATTGCCCTTCGAATGAAAAACAAATGTCAACATTTAGCGCCGTCTGTGGGGAACAACACAAGAAGCAACTGACACAATAAGACGATGGCATGAGATGGAAACCACAAGGTTGGGGAAGCATCGGCAGAAGAGTGGATGCAGAAGTTGGAAAATGGCTTGCGATTGGAATAGGAGAAAGCCCAGGAAAAGAGAAAGGTAACCAAAACTTTTATAGAGGCCATGATGGAAAGAATTGAAACATTGGAGAAAATGTTGAGAGAGCAAGCTTTTAGGGTCGGATCGATGTCCTGAGCAGCGAAAGTGGGTCTAACTCGTGGATATCAAGCATGGATGTATATTTAAACAATTAAATAGAATACTATATTCCATTATGAGTGTATAGGAAAAAATCGAGGCTGAATCGGAATCCATAAACATAAAATAAGAGAAAATAAATTTCAGTTTGCGCACTGTGCTCTACCATGTACGCGAGCGCACTGTGCCCATTTTGCGCACAATATTATTTTTTTTTTCATTGTTTCCATCAGCTCTCTTTCCAGAGAGTTGATGGAAATAAGTTATTTTACCGTAATTCTTTCAACCTTCCTTAAATACTCCAAACACCCAAAATTAATTTTTAACATCAAAACCAACATCAACATATATGTCTTTTCAGTGCTCAAAATGGTAGAATTGATATCCGAAATAATTTTTAGGATATCCAACGAAACTATATTTATATCCCATGGGTGCTAGTTTATCCCGCTGTTCAACTCTAACGTATGCAGGACAACTCCAAATATTTAAATATCTAATACTTGGATTTCTACTGAACTATATCTGATATGAGGTCTTAGAAATGGCTTTTGATGGAACTCTGTTAAGGACATAGGCAATAGTAAGCAAAGCATAACCCCAAAGGTAGTATGGAAAATATGTATAGTTCATCATAAATCGCGCCATATCCAATAAAATATGATTTCTCCTCTCAGACACACCATTGTGTTGAGGAATTCCTGGTGGGCTTGTATTGGTGAGAATCCAATTCTCTCTTAAATAACTTCTGAATTCGTCGCTCATAAATTCACTACCTGGATCTGATCGAAGGCACTTGATGAATTTCCCGATTTTTTTTCTACATCGTTTCGGAATATTTTGAACTTTTCACGTGTTTTGGATTTATGTCTCATCAAATAGACATAACCATATCTTGACTTATCATCAATGAGAGTCACGAAGTATGTTGAACAATCATGAGCGGCATGATTTAGTGGACCACATACATCACTGTGTACTAGCTCCAATAAATCTTCAGCACAGTGTCCAACACCAAGAAATTGGGCCTTTGTTATTTTCCCTTGGATACATGACTCAGATAAAGATCTAAGGTAAGATCTTCAATCAAACCATTACTAACTAATTTTGAAAGGCGTCTGACATGTATGTAGCTCAATCTCATATGTCATAATTGAGTATTATTTAATTCAGATATTTTACTTGTATTTTCCTCCATATTAAAGACATCTTGATATGTTTCCAAAATATAATGACCGTTAGATAAAGAATATTCACATATCAAATAGTTTTCTTTATCATATAAACATAAAGTACTATCTTTAATGTTTATTTTATATCAGTCTTTATCCAATATCGACAACGATATTATTTGTCTAATAAGAGATGGTACATAATATCAGTCATTTAAAAATAATTTACATCCATTGGGGAGATCTAGAACAACTGTTCCTATGGTATTGACATCCAATGTCTCGCCATTTCCAACTCTAAGCTGGATCTCTCATTTGTCCAGCCTTATTTTAACCCTCATGACCTGCATGGAATTGCAAATATGAGTGGGACTGCTGGTGTCTAACACCCATCCACTATTTGCATATAAGGCTACTGAGATGTCAATATTAGGAAAAATATAAAGTGTACATGAGGGACATGCCTTTCCTTTCAGCTCTGGATAATCTTTTTTCCAGTATTTAGACTTCTAGTAGTGTAAACATGCATCACCAGCTACATGCGGTCTTTCAGTTTTGTACTTCTTGGTATCTCTATTTGATATCTTATTCTTTATCATTTTGGTTTTCTTCGACTATCTATAAGCCTTTGAAGAGCTTGCTTCACCATGGAGGTATAAAATGAGATTGCCTTTCTTCAAATCATGCTCTGTCGTGTGTAACATGTTATGAAGTTCTTCATAACTGGCTTGCATGGAATGCATATGAAAGTTTAACACAAAACCAACTTAAGTACCAAACAAAGAAGATACAATCAAATTTCGGCCTAGAAATTCATCGATTATAATGTCTTATCATTCGAAATATCAGTTCTGGTCGATCATGTTCAAAACATGAATGCTGACCACTCCTCCATCCTTAAGCGTAGCATGGAATAATTCCTTAGACCTTCGATATATTTCAATTTCTTGATTTACTTCGAAAAAATCCTTTAGTGTTCTCATAATGCTCCAAACACCAAGTAACTCTATGCACTGTCTTAGCAAATCTGGAATTATCGGTCCTAAAATATAGGATTTCACCCTTAGGTTATCATCTTTTAATTTTTCAAAAGTCTCTTGCTCTTCGGGAGTGGAATCAGGATTGATTTTAATAGGCAATAGATTGATCATCAAGTAGCTCAACTTTCTTACTCCAAGACAGTGCAGATGTTTATTTCTCATTCAAAATTATTCTTGACTCCTTTCAATTTATTAGAATCCAAAAGTCGCGCTAATAGATTTGTTGCAGTAATCTCCAAGACAATAATTAAACATTAGCATAATATTTTCATTTCTATATAAAAACACTAATATGATTATCGATTTTAAATCTATTAGTGCCCTCCCACTACTTTATGTAATTTCGTAATTCCCATTAATGAAAAAATAGAAATTTTACAATCAAATTTCATAGCGGGAAGTGGATCCCATAATATTTACTCCAGCCTCACAATAATGACGGTTTTGGCCTTCATAAACTCATTAGGTAGACTTCAAAGGTCAATCACATCGATGTGACTCCTAAGTGTGGTCCCGAACCATTTCTTATCCTTAGAAGAATGACAGTATTGGATTAAGACGTGTTCCAGATGTATACTTGTCGATGTGCACTAAAGAGCTTCGTAAGTACACCCTCATAATAATGACAGTATTGGGTGACTACGTCAACTCATCACGCTACATCTAATATTTTACCAAAGCGACCTAAGTTCTGACCACTTATACCATCACAATAATGACGGTATTGTGCACAAATAATAAGAACTCATTCATCTCTGTATTGATAAGACGGACCATCCACTAATGCTTCAACATTATTAATATTATTACCTAAAATTAATTATCTAATCATTGGAGATTTAAGACATTCAAGTCTTTAAAAAGCTTGGGTCAAAATAAAAATTTTAATTTGAAACATGCAATGCGTATCCAATATGACTTATGCATAATTAAATTAAAATTACAGAGGCATAGATTGAAACACATGTGTTGCATGACTAAAACGTGTACTGATACTATTCTGTTGGGGCGGTTGTGAGACCCCTAGAATTGGATCGGTGTCGGAACAGTGGAAGTGGGTTAACCCCTGGATATCAAGCATGAATGTATTTTTAAATAATTTAATAGAATATTATATTCTGTTACGTGTGTATAGGAAAATACTGGACTGAATCAGAGTTCGGAAACTATAAAATAGATGAAAATAAAGTTGAGTGTGTGACGTGCACGCTACAGTGTACGCGCTCACTCTGTGGGCTACAATACGCTCGCGCACACTGTGCAGATTGTGCATTTTACGCACAATATTAATTTTTGTTCATTGTTTCCATTAGTTCTCTTTCCTGAGAGCTTATGGAAATAAGGTATTTTACCTTAATTGGTTTCAACCTTCCCTAAACACTTCCAAACATCCAAAATTAATTTTTAGCATTAAAACCAATATCAACATATGTTATAGAACAAAATCATTTTTTTCAAAATATCAAATATTTTTTAAAAAAATATAAATTTATTCTAAATACGCATATGCGTAAATTTTCTATCTAAAACACAAACCAAATTAGAATCCCATAATGAAGTGACTCATGAACAATTTTAGGTC
This sequence comes from Zanthoxylum bungeanum, assembly GCA_019454045.1. Lineage (NCBI taxonomy): Eukaryota > Viridiplantae > Streptophyta > Magnoliopsida > Sapindales > Rutaceae > Zanthoxylum > Zanthoxylum bungeanum. The sequence goes on from SKCR01028122.1 coordinate 12,787, forward strand.
ACTCAAATATGGTCAAATGATTCTAGAATGGTATCCATAGCTCCAAGTATTTATCTAGAGTTCCAAACTCTAATTTTATGTTTATTTCCAACATAAATATTTTGACCCGATAACAAGTATATTATGTTTATGCTTCCACAGCATCCATACACAATTGATTAGCCTAATTTCAATATCGAGCTATAAAATGTATCCAATACAAAATAAATCATTATAAATTTCATTAATGATAAAAACTAACTAATGAAAATATTATTGGGACAGTTGTGAAACCCCTAGGGTCAGATTGGTGCCCCGCGCAGCGGAAATGGGTCTAACCCATGGATATCAAGTATGAGTGTAATTTTAAAAATTATTTAAAGAACTATATTCCATTACGAGTATATAGGAAAAAATTGGGATTGAATTGGAGACCGAAAACTCAAAAAACAAAGCAAACAAAATTACCATATGCAGTGGGAGTACAGGCGCGCTACAGTATACGCGCGCACTTTGCTAGCACTGTAGCGCCACTCCGTAATTTTTTTAAAAAAATTTCATTTCACTCTTTCAGCTCACTTTCCAGTAAGCTAAATGGATTAGGGTGATTTGCCCTAATCAATTCCAGTTCTCCCTAGACACTTCAAAACACTCAAAATTAATTTTTAATTTCAAAACCAACATTAACACATGTTATAGAATAAAAATCAAGTTTTCAAAATATCAAATATTTTTACAAAAACATAAATTTATTCTAAATATGCACTTGCGTAAATTTTGAATCCAATATACAAACCAAATTAGAATCCCAATAAAAAATATCTCATGTACAATTCTAGGTCACTCAAAGGTGGTCAATGATTCTAGAATGGTAGCCATAGCTCTAAGCTTTAATCTAGAGTTCCAAACTCTTATTAATTGTTCCATGTCCAACATAAACATCTTTGACTTAAATTATAAACATGTGGTGTTTATACTTGTAAAGTATCCTAACACGATTGATTAGCCTTATTCACATTAAGACATGTGATCATGCATCTAATAAACAAATGAACATAGCTTTAGAGATGATCAAACATTACTAGTAAGCTTGATACAAGATCCAATCCACTTCTCTTTTGTTGAAATTGTTGGAGAACCTCCAAGGTGTGCAAGCTTGATTCCAAGATCCAATCTTATTTTCAATATTTCCAAGCTTCACTTCAAGATCCAATCCTGATTTCTCCTAGATGAATGTTGTAGAGACCTCACAAGCTTCTCTAAACACTTCTCTAACTTAGGCTAATCTCACAAGAATTTGCTTATGCTTGGTATTTGTACTTGTAATTAAAACCTTTATAAAGCTTGATATTTATAGCAAAACTTAGGCAATTCTTAATTAATAAAAGTTGTAATCAACTTTTAAGTGGGCTTAATCTAATTTGTCCAAATATGTATAATTAGGTTTGACTAATCTCTATTGTCTTCCACTTTAATTTAATCCAATTAAATCAAGCCAAGGATTTGGAAATAGATTAGTTAAATATTTGCCACCTTAATTTAATCCAATTAAATCAAGTCAAAACCATATATTATTACATACTTACAATTACCATAAGATCCTCAAATGGTAGAATAATTATGATTTTACAATTAAGTCCGTGTGTAATTATTGAATTAATCTAATTAATCTAATTAGGTCAAAGTAAATAATCAATATTATCCAATAACACTTGATTATCTTATTTGATAATTATAATATTGAGTATTATCTTTTATTAAAAAATATTCGGCTACCCAAGTGCTTAATGAGTACACTTTATATTGGGACTCTCTAAGTTCAGATATGTTCGTCATATAAGCCTAGCTTATATGTACGTAATTTAGCCACCTCCGAATTCACGAAGAACACGAACGATCTTTCTGAACTATACAAGTTGAGCACATATGTTTAACAATCCCTCAGTCGTAGGCTATTTGAGTTGTGCTTAGTAAATATAAAATACACCGTCAAGTTTCCAAGACGCACATCTCATGTCGACATGCCCACGATTCTTCATACTAATATGATCCACCATAGGTGATTGATTTTGGCAAAAGATTTAAGAATCATGACTTTACTAACATGGATACCTAATTCCCTTATGGTATACATACGGGCCGACAGATCATACCTTGCTTTGCACTTGATTACTGAGTGCATCGGTCCACACCCAACAAACATCTGGAGGCCAGACCATGAAAGGTTTATGACATATATGGCATCAAAGTGTGGAGGATCTCACACAGAATCAATGATATCCTATAGTCGAAGCATTACATATGCTACTCGACTTGAGGAGATTCCTATTGACGGTAGTGTGTACTTCCAACTATTAGAAATCACTTGTGAGTTATTCAGTATTCACTTCAACGAATACCTACATATCTATACGAGTTTCCAAAACTCATGGTACATCGGGTTAAACCATTGGAACCCCAATTCCAATATATGACATGTGCTAGTCTTCTAGGTTATAAGAATTCGACCATATTCCAAAACCAATGACTATGAATATTTATTTTAAAAATAGTTTACACCTAGTGTCAAGACTATTCCACAGTCTATGTCATTCGTAGCATATCTATACACCAATCTAATACGCATAATGATAATACCATTAAGAATGTATGAAATGAAAAAGTAGTTATTTTATTAATAAATAATAAAATATACAAATCAGATTGACACTCCAAGCACCAATTCCATCAAACTCCCACTTACTTAGTGCCAATCTGGATAGTACCATAGTCCCATCTCCTCCACATGTTTATCAAAAAACTTACGAGGTAAGGCCTTTGTAAGTAGGTCTGCTATGTTATCTTATCCTTGAACTTTCAAGACCACTATGTCTTTTCGTTCACTAATCTCTCTAATTACACGGTATTTCCTTTCCACGTATTTAGAATTGGAGTGCGCCCTCGGCTCCTTAGCCTACAGAATGGCTCTGTTATTATCATAGTATAATTAGATCGAATCCGCAATACTAGGCACAATGCTAAGTTCTGTGATAAAATTTATAATCCAAACAGCTTTTTTAGCAGTTTCTGAAGCCGTTATAAATTTCTCCTCCATGGTGGAACCAGTTGTTGAGCCTTGATTTGAACAACGCCAACTAATCGCACCACTGTTAAGGGTAAATATGTATCTTGATGTAGATTTTCTATCATCTGGATCTTCCTGGAAGCCAGAGTCTGTATAACCTTTAACTTGTAGCTCATCTTCTCCATATATAAGAAACTTATCATTGGTGCCTTTAAAATATTTTATGATATGTTTCACGGCTGTCCAGTGATCATTACTTGGATCAGATTGATATCGGATGGTCACACTGACGCCGAAACTAATGTCAGGTCTAGTACATGGCATTACATACATTATGCTTCCGATGCTAGAAGCATATGGCAAGTTAGACATCAAAACTCTCCCTTTCTTAGTCTGAGGTGCCATTTTCTTCGAAAGAAGTTTTACGTATTGGAAAGGTACATTTGTTGCTTTGCAGTTGGTAAAACTGTACCTTTCTAACATCTTATCTTTGTACGTCGATTGTGACAAACCTATAAGCTTCTTAACTCTATCTCGGTAGAGCCCTATACGTAGTATATAGGAAGCTTCACCCATATCTTTCATGGAGAAGTTCTTGGAAAGGTAGGCTTTCACACTTTGCATCATCCTATATCATTTCCTATGATAAGGATGTCATCTAAATTCAAGACTATGAATACTTACTCTAAGAATATTTTATAATAGTTATATTATCCCAATGTCGGACCACCTAGTGTCTAGTATTACTACATGACTATTTTATGGTTGATGCCATTCTCAGTATATTTATATATTAAGCTAATATGCATAATGACATTACTATTAACATGGTTGAAAAGAAAATATGGTTATTTTATTAATAAATAATAATATATAATATATTATATATTATTTAGATTGGCGCTCCAAGCACCAACTCCAACACAAGCTCCTACGAGTACGAATCATAGAAGGTATGACATTACCAGTGGAAAGAGAGTGGTTGGTGAAGAAAGGAAACATGAGGCCATGAGAAGAAAACCAACCAGGGTGAGATTGGTGGTTATATCTTGTACAACATCATCAAATAGTCCTCGAGTAAGGCGTGACGATGAGCGAACACCTGAGTCATTTGGAAGCAACCCCTATCATAGGGAGCATGATTCATGGCATTACAGTAAGCAAGAAAAAATAACTCTGCGAGCAATTAGAAGTCATGATTGGGGAGAAGACTATGAGAAAGTCTTTAACAAAAGGCGAGAAAAATTCAAGAACCACTTGAGGGACTGGTTTCACCGGGAAATAAAAAGATGAGAGATGGGTCAATGAGGGGGCGCTCGGGGTGACCAAGATTTAGAGACGGAATCTCCTTTCACTCAGCAGGTTCTGGATGTGGCATTCCGAAAGAGATTATTCATGCCCGTGATCTATGTATACACGGGCAATATTGACCTAAAGTTCTATGTGAGAAATTTGTACTACTTATGCAAATTCAGGGTAACAGCTACGAAATTTCTTAGTACGCTGCTTTAAATGAGCTTACGCTCCAAGAAAGCTGATCAGGTCATTAAGGACGATAAAACCGTAGGAAGATAATCCACTCAAAAGTTTCTTAGACTGATATTATAATTAAATATTGAAGGTCGGAGCGTATGAGTCCTCTGACGCTCTGGAATGTTTGAAATGACCATTAAGGGTCGAGCGATTATGATCCTACCTTAGGATTCAATAGATACCTGACTATACTATAGCTCTGGAACAAGCTAGAAGGTTTATATTTTTGGAGGAAGATGAGAAAATAGTTCAAGTGGTAATACTTGGGAGAATAAGAAAGTGAAATGGGATGACCACCTGGATAATAATGATTAGACAGGGTCAGGTCCAATGTAGAAATTCAGGCCTCTAGCCTAGAGAAACTTGGTGCCAGGTTGAAAGCCCCCGATCAAGGTTGCCCAGGTGACGAGGGGCACAATGTACACCACCATTAATAGACTTTTGTCTCTGGTGGCTCGGGAGACAAAAAACATAGGGTTATTAATAGATCATGGCCTTATAAGGTTCCCAATTGACCGGAGGAACCAATAGGCCTATTTCTCCTATAATAATGTGAAGGACCTTAAGACCGATAGGTGTAACAACTTGTAGGAACAAGTTGATGATATGGTTAAAAATGGATATTTGAATGAATACATAGACCATGAAATCATAAGGCCGATACAACTTCAAGAGCAGTGACCTGTGTTCATAATAGTAGTAAGAAAAACATTAGTTGGAGATTCAAATCAGGCCAGAAAGAATTATTGCAGAATCAATGGCTCTAAGGTTTTGAATAATGAAAGAGCCCATAATATTCAGAAAGCCCGTTCTGTTCTTATAATGTTCACTGAATAAGATGCTCGGGGAGTAAGTTTGCCCCACGATGATGCGCTTATAATCACTTCCAATATAGGCAGGTCTGGTGTAGATATGGTATTGGTGGATCCAGAGAGCATTATAAAAATTATGTAGAATGAGGCTTTTAACGGGCTGGGTATGGAGTTTACTACCTTGATAAAATATGCTACCATTTCTTACAGGTTTAGGGGATCGACTATTGTTCATATGGGTCAGGTACAACTCACAATGACCATTGGAGCAATCCCTCATACCTGAATCATCTGATGGATTATAAAGTTGTGGATTATCTGACCAGCTACCAGATGATTATGGGGAGATTTGTTATGATGAAATCAAGAGAAAAAATATCGAGCTACTACTTGAAGCTGAAACTTCCAACTTGGGATGGAGTTGGGATTGTTTATGGAAGCTAGAGAATGACAAGAGTTTATTTTGTAACACTTCAAAAGAGACCCTATATATCACTGATGTTTAAGTGCATTAAAAAATAGCATAAAGAGGAGTCTGTAGAAGTGGAGACAACTGACTCCAGACCCAAGCAGAGTATCAAATATGGACAAACTGGAGAGGAACTAGAAACAATAGAGCTCAATGGCGTAGAGAAGTTGGTAAAAGTCGGGGTCACACTGGACAAAGCGTTAAAATGGAGCTCATTGGGTTTATCATGGAATATGTTGATGTTTTCACTTGGAGTCATGAAGATATGCTTAGGATTGATCCACGGGTCACCGCCTATTAGTTGATTAGTTTCACAAGGTGATGAAGTAGAAAATGAGGACCTTCAATCAGCAATGGTATAAGACAATCTATGCTGAAGTGGACAAGTTATTACAAGTTGGGTCCATTAGGGAAGTAAAGTACCTAAAGTTGGTAGTGAATGTTGTTTTGGTAAAAAAACAAAAATAGAGAATGGAGAATGAGGAAAATACAACCTTCGTTATAGATTTCTGAGACCTGAAGAAAGCTTGCCCAAATGATAGCTTCCCGCTTCCTAAAGTTGATCATTTGGTGGATTCAACAAGTTGATCTATTGGGGAACTACCCGAGGAAAAAAACGGTGGGAGGAAGGTGAAGTATTGCAGCACCTGTTTTTGTCTTATGGATGGTTTTCTATACAGGTTATGGTACACAATGTTTTATTTGAGGTGTCCTGGACCCGAGGATGCTAATTATATCCTAATGGAGATCTATGAAGGCATCTATGGGAGTCATGATGGAGGAAGATCAATAGTATATAAGGCGCTCAGGCAAGACTACCATTGTCCTAAAATGCATCAGGACGAGTTTGAGATGGCTCGTACTTTTGATGGATGTAAGATGAATGGAAATGTTCCCAAGCAACCATCAGAGCAGTTGACTAATTTTTCTAGCCCATGGCCATCCGTCCAATAGGGATTGGATCTTATTCGTACACTACCTATGGGTAAAGGACAAGCAAAATATGTCATTGTCATTAAGGCTATTTCACAAAGTGGGTAGAAGTTGAGCCGTTTTCCACCATTATCGAGAAAATGATTACTTAGTTCATGAAAATAAATATTATCGGTCAGTTCGGGATTTTCCAGGCTATTGTTACAGAAAATGGGGAGCAGTTTGACAACATAGGTTTCTGGAAGTTTTGTGAGGATTTTCATATTGCATTGAGGTTTCCCTCAACAGCCAACCCTAAGTCAAATGATCAAGTTGAAACAGCCAATAAAACAATAAAAAATAATTTGAAGGACAGGCCTAGGACACACAATGGCTTATTGGTGGAGGAGTTTCCAGAGGTCTTATGGGTGCATCGGACCACGTGTAAATATTCCACAAGTAAAACCTCATTTTCTTTGGCTTGTGGGTGTAAAGTAGTAACCATAACGGAGATCGAGATGACTATTAATCGGGTCCGGTATTTTAAAGAGGAGCATAATGAAGATCCTATCAAGCAACAAAGAGAGAGGTCAACACTCAGGGTAGTAGTTTATCAACAGAGGATGACCCGCTTCTACAATAAAAGAGTCCGAGTACGAGCATTTCATCCTGGGGACTTAGTCTTAACGTGGGTCACCCGGAACACAAATAAGTCGAGAAATTTATCTTGGGGCAAAGTATGAATGGCCCTACAAAGTGATAGAGGTAGCCAGGCTAGGTGCCTATAGCTTGGAACTGCTGAATTCTGCAAGAAGTATTGCCAGTAGAGACTCTCTTAAAAAGTCCCATAAAGAGGTGTAAGATGGGCGATGGTTTTCTAAAATACAAATGAAGCTTTGTTTTTGGTAATGAAAACTTGTACTCATACACGCTTGTTGATTATTAAAGTATCAATGAATTTTTTGCTATTTTAGAGAAATATTTATCATAGGTCGGGAAGCTTTTGATTGCCAAATGTATAAATCAAGGTGCGAGAAACATGATCCTCATGGTATTCACAATTAATAAATGTCTTAACATGGAAATCGATACCTCAATGATTTTCATCCTCAACGCCAGCAAAAGGTGAAATGTGCAATATGGAAATGAACTATTGTGGCATTCACAATTAACAAAATGTCACAAGCCGGAACACAACTACCATGTGATTTTTGCAACCTTTGAAGACAAGGCACATCACCCTGGTGGTTTTATGCCCCAGTGGTGATTGTAACCTTTGAAGATGATGTACATAACATATAGGGCTGGAGCGCCTTTATGGCGATTGTAGCTCAGGGTGATCATAGCATGAGGAGGAAAAATATTTTTATGGCATTTGACTCATTTATTTGAGGAATGTAGCGTGGATGGTTGGAAGTCCTCCATGACGATATTATACTCAGATCAATCATATCAAATTAGGCTGGAAGGCATTTGTGATGTTTGACACCCCTATTTGAGCGAGAAAGACCTGAGGGCCTCTATAGTGATTGTAGACCCGGGGTCTGTATAACATGGAGAAGCCGAGCTGTAATGACTTAACCAAAGTGGGTTTTCCGCTTGCTGCTAATAAACAATTCATAGTAATGACCGCTTTGAGTAGGACCTATTGTAGATTGAATCAGCTGGCGGGAATCAATTATATTCATAGGAAGGGTCTAGTCACTCTACTCATAGCGGCTTAGGCCGAGTCCTTCTCGTCAACCATTCATGTAGGGTATTTCCCTCATGGAAATTTCCACCCTATTTTTGGACCTACAGCCAAGGTTAACATAGGTCATCGGGGCGTTTGGATTGGGTGTATATACCGCAGAAGGTTGGAGGCCTCCGTGACGATTGTAGCATAGGGGTCTACATAACATGAGAATGGATAATACACATAGAGTTTATCAACCTCTTCTAGGATCCATCGTATGAGGTTAACAAAGTTTCTCGAGGTGATTGGATTGAGAGGTATATAGCACAGAAGGTTGAAAAGCATTGGGTACTACATAGCACGAGGAAGGATAACGCCCTCAGAATGTTTGCCCCCTATTCTATGATCCATTGCATTAGGTTAACAGAGGTCTCATTGGTGATTTGATCAAAAGTGCATAGCTTATGAAAGATGAATGCCCACATGACGATTACAACCTAAGTCGCACTATATCGTACGCCATCTCTGTGACCTTATTATTTTTGGCAAAACAGGGCGACACTGCCTCCGTTGCTTTGTTTTTTTTGGGTGGTACGAGTTGAGTGTTATGTCACCCCCGTGACCTTGTTTTTTGTTTTATATTACATAGGGTGGGATGCCACCGTTGTTGCTTTTCATTGGCTAGCCTGAGGTTGAATATTTCCCATTTGTGGTCTTTTGATTAAAATGGCTTATGGTCGAAATTTCTTATCTAATCCATTGTTTTGATAATGGCACAATGAGGGTTTTGTTCTCTCATAGCTAAATATAAATGGCTTGGGGCCGTAATTTCTCCCCTGATGTGTTGCTTTATGATAGGCCTGATGACGATTGTGTTCCATTGTGCCCAAGTGTGAAATGGGTCGGGGTTGGAATTTCTCCCCCGAGTCCTTATTTTATTACTGGCATGAAGAGTGTCATGTTCATCAGTGTCCGTGTAAATGGCTTGGAGTCAAAATTTCTCCATTGAGGTATTGCTTTGTTATTGGCACGAGAATGGTTGTGTTCCCTCATGGTCATGTAAATGGTCCGGGGTCAAAATTTCTCCCCCAATGCCTTACTTTCTTATAGCACGATGAGGGTCATGTTACCTCATGGCCAAGTGTAAATGGCTCAAGGTCGGAATTTCTCCCATGAGGTATTGCTTTGTTAATGGCACGAGGAGGGTTGTATTCTATAATGGACAAATATGGAATATCTCAGGGTTGGAATTTTTCCCCGCGGCACTACTTTGTGATTGCTATTGGGAGTGGAGCTTTATCTCATAGGCCGATCTTTATAAGTTGCACAAGGAATGAAGTAGCCAAGCCCAGATTTTATCTGTGCCAAGTAGCACTAGATCAGGTCAGGCTTAAATGATTGAATTGATTAGGCTTCTCGAATTACAGCTTTTGGGGAATATTCACTTCTTTGCAGAAATTTTGGTTAAGTATTAAGTGAAGCCTCGGCTCATAAAATTTTGGGTATTAATTTGGTCGGGCTAGTTTGCCATTTTATATTGGAGGAAAGGCCTTTAAGACCATTAATAAGGTCAGTTGTTAGGATTGGTTCCTTAATTGATCGAGGTCGTCACTAAATATGAGTTTGGAGATAGAAGAATTTTCTAAGTATTGACAGAAAGAACCCTAGATCGGGACTTTGCTCAATATGTGCATCAAGATATGCAGAATGAAAAAGACAAGAAAAAGGTAAAGATTGATTTATAAATTCTAGCTAAGTTATTACAAAATATCTCCCTTTTGGGATTCCCACTGGTCAGCATCTTCATATTGAAGAGGCACAGTGGATAGAGGGACCGAGTCATGCAACAGTAAGGGCATCTTAGGCATCATTTCCCCATAAGCCTCTTCTTCATCTTCTTCCCACTTGGAAACCTTGAGGATCTCCCTCAAGTTGAGGTCTTGAAATTTTCCAACAATGAGGTCCATTATCTTAATTAGACCTTCGATGAGGAAGTCAATGTGTGTCTCCTTAATGAGATCCTTAGTCCAGGCACTAAGAGAGGTCAACTCCTCCTCAACAAGTTTCAATTTCCCCAGAAATCTTTTCACTTAAATGGCTTAGGAGGCGGCCTCTGCTCGGGCTTCGTCAGACTCATTCTTCATGACATAGTTCACCGTGAACTAAGTCAACCTCAACCTTCTTCTCAGCTAATCCCTTATCAAAATATTATTCCTTCGAGTCAGCTCTGCCTGAAGCCTGTGTGTTTGACCCCCTCTTCAAGCTTGGAGGTCACCAGATCCATGTTTGTGACCATCATATAGGCCATCTGTGATATACGCACGAGATCGGTGGAAGATTTCTTACCTTATGAAAAAATTTGCCAACTTTAGCAATGATATCTCTCGGTATAATGGATTTCATGAATTGGGCCTTGTCCAAGATGACCTCTTTAGCCATAAAGTTGAAATCCAAAAGAAGGTTATTCTAGAATATCTTCTATCCCTAGTATCCGGAAAAGGGCAGCTTCTCATGAAGTAGGGGCTATTGAGGCTTTCACTCTTGATTTTTCAGTTTGCCTAGGGGAAGTTATTCCTCCATACATAGCTCGACCCTCTCAGTGCTGACTCGGTAAATATGTCTTCTTTGTTGTCTTAAAGAAGAAGGTGGTGATGGAACAATATGGGAGATTGTAGCATGATGTCCATCATGTGCCTACCATTTGCTCATGGCATCAATATCAAAAGGGTTATATCTCTTACAGAGCCAGAAATGTACATACAAAAATATTCGTCAGAAAATAGCGTCGGGTCATATGCAAACAAAAAACAATGAAACAACAAAGAAAGCATAGAGTAAAATCAGTCAGTAACTACCAGATGCTCTACTAACCTATAAATATGTGTCTATGATAAGACTCGCCTCAGATAGAGAGGAGTCATTGACCAAGTCTAAGTAATGTTCCGAATATTGGGATGCAAACTTGACCCTATGTCGGGTTTGGCGACACGTCTTTGGTAGGTACCCCCCCAACAGGCTACAAGGGTGATAATCGTAAGTCAGAATGTTAAAGCTATAAAATTTCTAAGTATGAAAATCTACATGGTCGGGTATTCTCTAACTCATGTAGATAGAAGCTCAATGCATGTGATTGATGTATAACTCAGGTTGGGATTCAGGGAAGAATTCTATTTAAGAATGGAATGTAGCACCCTAGTTATTTACCGCATGTCAAGTATGGTTAATTTCTCATGCATGATATATCATCATACATATAACCATGTGTTAGTGGGTAATATATCTTAGAAATCCTACCTGGAGGTTAGGGAAAAATTTTCAGTTTCGGTATTTTTTTGTCAACAAAAATTTCCAGATAGTCTTTAATATTTTGGCAATAATGTGGGTTACTGATGTCCATTTTTAGTGATCTTAGTACTGTCGGAAATCTTAGACATATATTTACAACTTTATGTTATTTATATTCTCAAATTATGACCAGATGTAGGTTGAAATTGATCATTTCTCTGGCCTATTCTACATATGATGAGAATATGACTAAAATTAATTAAAGTAGGTCTCATGTTAAGGAATGACCATTTTCCTCTTGAGCTATAACCAAATATTAATAACTATTAAGGTAATTTTTTACTCATCTTTTTCCTTTCCTTCAATGAATTTTTAAGAATCAAAACAACCCCATTTTTCTTTTTCATTCCCAGTCACACAAACACATAAAAAGCGCCAAAATTTTGACATCAATCCAAAGCTCTCCAAGGCCAAGTAAGTTTCTTACCCATTATTTCTTAGTTGTGTTGAGAATTTTACGATCACTTAAGCTTAAAATATTGAATTTTTATATTTGACCCGTGTGAAAATCATAAGTTTTTGAGGAATTAATGTTTAGATGTTGTTATTTATGCTTAAACAGATATATTATGTCATGGAAATGGCATGGGTCGATTAAATTTATGGAGTTGTAATTTATGAGTGTTGGACAAATTCAAGGAATATATTTATATAGGTATTAAGGCTTTATGTTGTGTCTTTGGTGACATCACAAGCATGTAACTCATTCTTTAATATGGTGGTGAAAATTTGTGTGTGCATTGGTTGTGGCCGTGAGCCACTCTTGGTGTAGGGTGATGATGAATAAGTTATTATGCATGTTGTTAAGTATGTGATGATATTATTATTGTAGTTGGTGCTTTGAGAGTTAATCCGAATTATATATTTTATTATTTATTAATAAAATAACTACATTTTTATTTAATACTTTATTATTGGTATTGTCATTATGCGTATTAGATTGATGTATAGATATGCTAATAATGACATAAACCTTAGAATAGTTTTGTAGTAATACTAGATACATGGTGGTCCGATATTGGGATAAGTATTACTATTGTAAACTATTCTTAAAGTATATACATATATATTCATGGTCGTTGGTTTTGCAATACGGTCGAATTTCAGCAAAGAGAATGAGATTGGATCTTTTCATCAAGCTTGCTGGTAAGTTTGAACTTCTCTTAAGTTATGAATTATGTATTGGATGTATGATCACATAGCTTAATATTGAATAAGGCTAATAAATTATTTTATGATACTTTAAAAGTATAAATACAATATGCTTGTTAATTAGGTCAAAGATGTTCATGTTGGATATAGTATAATTAATAAGAGCTTGGAACTCAAAGTTAAAGCTTAGAGTTATGGCTACCATTTTAGAATCACTTGACCACTTTTAGGTGAACTAAGATTGTTCATGAGACATTTCTTATTGAGATTCTAAAATTGGTTTATGTTTAGATTCAAAAAAATACATATAAGTATTTAGAATTCATGTATGTTAGTTGTATAACATTTTTTGTGGTTGGTTTTAATGTTAAAATTGGTTTTAAGGTGTATTGAAATGATAGGCGAAAATTGGAAATGTTTAGGATTGATTTGAAGGTTGAAATTGCTCACTGCCCAGGTGAGTGTCTTGACTCTGCTTCTCCAGCATCGCGACACTGAGCATCAGACCTAGGAGTATCGGGATTCACATCCTTCCACCTCGCGACGCTGAGAAGTTCAGCTCGGCGTTGGTCTCACACTTTGGAGCGTCTCGACTCTTAATCTAGCACGTCGTGACTCATAGAGGTAACTGTAGGCACTATATTTTTCGTATGGAGGCACACCCGATAAGTTGCGGAAGTTGAAGGAAACAGACGTCGAAAGGGAAAATTCATAAATAAATACCTTGCCAGATTTAATTGTTTAGACTTGGGTTTGCTCGATTAATCTATGTCTTAACTATCAACCCACACACCCAAGCCTACCAAATCCAAACCAAAAATATTCAACACATGTCTAAATTAAATAAATCAAATCAAATCGCATTCCTAAACTAAATAAATCTCTTTCTTAAACTAAATAAATCACCTTCCTAAATTTAATAAATCATTTCCTTATAACAAACTAATTAAATATTCCTCATTATTGCACAATCTTTGTTTCCTACCCATACAAGGAAAACCCTAACCCACTCTTATAAAAAGACACACAAACCAAACCTTAGAACCCCTAGAACATCCTCACGGCAACCTAAACCCATAAAGATTTCGGCTCTCTCTTCTTCTTGATCTCTCTTAGCCGTGAAACACCAAACAACAACACAGCCTCACCACCACCGAAAATACTACAAGATATCAACCATCCATCACCGCAAAACACAACTAGAACAGTCCTCAAATTGCCATAAATCACAGCCCCTGAACACAGCCCTCCATCACCTCAAAACAAAACTGAAACAGCCCTCAAACTGCAGTAAATCACAGCCCCTGAAAAATCCCCCAAAAAACCGCAAAAATAGTCCCTAAAACAACCTCAAATCACCGTAAAAACTACACCTTAAGACACCCTAAATTACAGTAAAACAGCCCCCCAAAAACACCCTCAAATTACCACAAAGTGCAGCCCTAAAATACCGCTTAAATAGTCCAAAAACAACAATTAAAGAAAATAATGAACCAGCGAATCGAAAAAGTTACGGAGCATCAACCCTTCCGACGACGACGTAACGCACTTCCAAGAAGCGACTTAAAAGGTAAGACCTGATGACACCCTTTGTTTACTTTTGTCTATCTTTTTCAATTATTTATCATTATTTCTTCACCTGCATCTTGTTGGATACTATATGTTACTGTTATTAGATGAATGATTTTATGCTATCTCTCGCAGTATATCGGATGGAAACCCAGACGTAAATTCCGTAGCTGAAACCGAATGAACGGTAGTGCGGTCTATACTTGGGATACAACTCCACGTACTACTTGAGAAATGGCACATATTTTGTTTTATCTAGTCTTATGTTCATCTATTGTTCATTATTCCACCATTTACTTTCCGCATGCTATTTATTTATGCAATGATAATGTAATGCGCATGGGTAAATCACGTTGGATTAAAGGTCCTCTGTTTGAGGGATGAAAAGCCTAAGAGCTACCTTTACCATGATGTTTGGCCGCGCCGGACGAAGTATATTTGATTGAACGTGAGATATGTTCAATCGAGCATTCGAGGTCCTATATAGATGTTGGCCTTGGTCGCATCTCTTTTATTTCATTCTTGTTATTCATCTCTTTTCTATATCACATCACTTCACGTTTATTTCCATGCATGATCGCTTCTTTAGTTATTTCTTTCACGTTTGGAACTTAGTTATCTCTTCAATAGTTATGCTTTTACCTTATTATTTATTCATATTTCCGTATTTAACTATTTGATATGTTCATGAGATTGTGTGCTCGCTTTTATTTCGTGTACTCCTATGTGAGAAAACTTAGATATTGGTTAATCTTGTATCTGTATGTTGCGTAAGACTTGGTTATGTTATTGCATAAATCCATTCATTATAATTGACATAATTAAAGGACCATTCCGAACCCAACGGTTTGAGGTCTTCCCTTGCGAGCGGTGAGTGCGGCCTTAAATCATTTCCCAGTTCATACTGGGTGCCGACTCCTTTATTCTCCAGTTATAGGTAAAAGACACCAAGGAGCACAAGAAGACCTAACCCATCGTAATAGAAAACACATCCATGCATACATGCATACACGTCACATGCACATAATTTTTGTCTTGTTTTTGTTCGCAAGTTTTGAAGAAAAGGAAAATTCAGTTTCAGACAATCAGTATTGGGAATGATTCCTAGGGTCGAGGCCCACTTCATCAGTACTTTCGGGAATGAATCCCAGGGTCGAGGCCTAAATTTTCAGTAGTCTCGAGAATGAATCCCAGGATCGAGGTCCACAGTATCAACAGTTTTGGGAATGAATCCCTGGGTCGATGTCGACAGTATCAGTAGTTTCAGGAATGAATCCCAGGGTCGAAGCCAACAATATCAATAGTTTTAGGGAATGGATCTCAGGGTCGAGGCCCACACTATCAGTAGTTTTGGGGAACAAAGCCGCAATCAGTACAGTTCGGGAACAAATCCCATAATCAGTTCAGTTCGGGAATAAAGCCCACTCTCAACACAGATAGGGAACAAAGCCCAGGGAACAAGACCCACAACTCAAATCGAGAACAAGACCCACAACTCAAATCGGGAATAAGACCCATAACTCAGTTCGGTAACAAGACTCGCAACTCATTCAGGAACAAGACCCATAACTCAGTTCGGGAACAAGACCCACAACTCAGTTCGGGAACATGACCTACAACTCAAATCGGGAACAAGACCCATAACTCAAATCGGGAACAAAACCCACAACTTAGTTCGGGAATAAGACCCACAATTCAATTTGGGAACAAGACCCACAACTCAACTCAGGAACAAGACCCAAAACTCATCTCGGGAATAAGACCCATAATTCACAGTGCCTCACCATCAATCTCAACTTAAGTATGTTGGGATGTATGCCCTAGAGCTACATTTGATGTAAATGGTTTCTTGTGTTTTGAAATAAAATGATGCATTATTCATTTATCAAATTATTTGTTTATTTTTCGCATATTATATATCTTTGTAAATACTGTAGATTACTTATGTACCTTCAGACTTAGTATATGAGCGTCATGCACGAAAGGATTTAAGTCTAAAGTTAGTAATCTTAAATAGTCCATAGAGAGCAAACAAACCGGGTATTTTGTTTGTGGTTTATCTATAGCTGTGGTCTATTCTATATTTGTATGGCGATCTTAATCCGGATCGTCCATGTAGAGACATGAGAATGAAGGCACCTTGTATGATGTGATCATATAGGACTGAACCCAGATAGAAATGACATTCTTATAATATCCGTTAAGCAAAGAAAGTCATTTCAATCTACTTGATGGTCATATATGGATTGATCTTATTCCTGAGTGTACTATGAACTCCTGCATGGCAGGTTGTGTCCTTTGATTTACAGAGGTGAGGTTGGTGTTGCAGTCCCAACCAATAGCTACGTACTTTGGGGGCACAGTTTTTTTTGTAGCTGGGAATGTTTTACTAGACATGAAGTTCACTCATTCTTGCGAGAAGTAGATGAGTATCTTTCTTAAGGGTTGATTCGGTACTTGAACGACTTGAGCACTCAAATCTTTCTATTACGAATAGAAAGATTAATATTCATAATAGTTATGAATAAATCGTTCATTAGAGAATCAATGGTACTTAAGGTAAAAAATAATTAAGAGGGGTATAATGGACATTATGACTCGGCTCTAATTACGAGATACTCGTGAAGGATCAATTCGTATGCAATGATAATATCGGTGGACACCGACTTGGTTCGGCTTAATATTTCATCTACGGCAACGAGAGTGCAACTTCAGGTTCTTAGTGGAATAACCCGGAGTTAATAATTCGGAATATGTAATTAAGAGCTTAATTAATATTTCAAGATTATTAGAGCTCGGAACCGTAGGTCCATTTGGTCCCCATGCTAGCTCGATATACTATAGTGGAGTTAATATAATTGGATAGTCTAATCATAGACTCATAAAGAATAAATATTATTAATATGATTAATAATATTAATTACGTCACACTTGAAACTATACATTAAAAGTTGATGTATGGCATTAATGATTATATGATAATATTAAAGATAGAATATTATATTATATATGATATAATTTAATAAGGCTAAGATTTGTTTATTTTGGAAATAAAATTCATTAAGAAATCTAAGCCATGGCCGAATTCATTGATCAATAAGGAATGAGATTTGTTTGTTTTGGAAACAAAATTAATGCAGAAATCTTAGCCATGGCCGAATTCCTTGGTCAATAAGGAATATGATTTGTTTATTTTGGAAACAAAATTATTAAAGAAATCTTAGCCATGGCTGAATTCCTTGATATATAAGGAATAGGATTTGTTTGTTTTGGAAACAAAATATTTAATTAAAAATCCTTGCTATGGCCGAATTTTGTAGGAGGTGGGAGACTAGTGGTTGATTTGTTTTATGAAACAAATTACACTAAGTATAAAAGGAAAAATATATTTTTTCTTTTTAGATCTCTACAACAGAAAACCCTAGCCACCTCATTCTCTTCTCTACGCTCTCAAAAGTTGAGAAAGATTATTGAAGAACAAGAAAATAATCTTGGTGTGTGATTAGATCTCTAAAATGTTTAGAGACTTGATTTGTGAACGTATCCCACACTACCCTCCGTTGGTAACGAGATATAGCTCGGAAGATCTTGTGGCATTGGAAATCATTCTCTCTCTCTCTCCAGCAAGTCACGACATTGAGGCAGTAAATGCCTCGCTGCCGTGCGCATCCATTGCAATATTGGGGCTCGGTTTTGATCTGTTTTAATTCGGGTTTTGGGAAACACCTTGGGGACCTTTTGGGGCTAAGTTAGGATTGTTTTTGAGTGAAAAAATCAGACCTAAACCCTATAGTAGGTCACGCATATAGTGGATTGGTTTGGGTACAGTTCACGCGTGGAACGGGTGTAAAACAGTGTACTATTTCACTGTAGTTCAAGGCGCTGTTCGGGGACTGTTTCGGGGGGTATTCCGGGGCTGAAATCTTGAAAAACCAGAAGTAAAATTTCCGTATACCCACTAGTTCCATTCGGCCAAAGGAATGGCAAAGCAGAAAAAATTTCCAAGTTCAATCTGAAGGCCTTACCGTTTCCGCTGCGCGAGGAAAGCGTTTCCTACAATTGGCATCAAGAGCGAGGTTGAAAAGTGCTCTTAACCCTTCACTTTTTCATTTAAAGTTTCTATTTTAATATATTTATATGAGTTATAAATATGATATGTATGTTTAGATGAGTGGGCACATTGTGATATTCATGTGATGAATGTTTTTGTTATTTCATGTGATGAATTGATTTTGCATTGGTCGTAAATTTTTCCGGCTCTTATTTTTGTAGTTGGTTTTGGTTTTGGGATGTAAGGCCATAAGGCCATTGTTTATATTTGTTGTAATTTTAATTTTCAATATAAAGTTTCAATTTTTCGTAATTTGAAGCACCGAAGTCACAAAAGAAGCCAACACCACTTTGGAGCGGGATTTGAAGACCAAGGAATGCCTTGGTGAATCTTTTGTACTAATGAGATTAATATAGGAAAAATAAGAGCCCGATCAATGCAAAATATGTTTTTTTGTTATATGTATGTTTATTTCGAATTGTTTGAATAACATGTCATATAGCTTAGGGTGCCCACTCATGCATTTTACTTGTCATAACATGTCATAAATGCATTATCATTATAAACATAAAATTATGGTTTTATGTAATTTAAAATGTTTAAGTTAGAAAATGATATGAATTGAAATCATTAATTAGATTGATTGGATTTATAGTCTAAAATTTGAATTCTAATATATTGGGCTTAATTGGTGCATAATAAATTTCATTGGTATATAGGATGAAAACCAGAATATAAATTCCATAGCCGATTCCAAATGGAGGGAAATATGGTCTGCACTCGGGATACAATTCCACGTACCATTGGATTTTATGACGCACTAAAAATTTATTAAAATATTTAATTGAATTTTAACCATTTAGAATTTCATGATTTTAGACCTTTAAGTGCCTAAGTATTTTATGAGTTAAAATATTATAGCTCACTTATACCACTCTAATTAAATTAGTTTAATAGAGTAAATATATTAGTAGAGACTAATAAATTTATTAGTGACACAATTTTAATAGTTAAAATTGATTAGCTCACTTATGACAAACTAGTGTAAATAACAATTATGATTTAGCCGCCATAAGTTTATCCACACTAGTTAGAATAATATTAGATATTTAGATAGAAACCTTAATATCTAAAATAGTGAGTGGGAGAGGGATATACGACAGTATATCCCACGATCTCCGTTTTAGTCTAAAAACGTGAGATTCAAAAGGCGCCTCGAGACGGCTTTGTTTTCGTCCCCCTACGGATGGTGTCCATTTTGGATCTGTTGGACAGTTATGACCCATAGCGTCACTATTTGTACAGATCATAGTGTTGTTGTACAAATTAACTATGTGACAAAGGAGATTGCACTCTTATCATTTGTGATTAGATCACCTTAGATATATAAATGATAGGAGGTCCTTATGATTTGTTCCTAGATTGAGAATGATATGAGACAGTATCAATCAATGAAGGATAAATCATTAAACATCCCTAGTCAGAGCATTGTCGAGATTGGACATCGATAGATGCGTAAAAGACTAGTATTACACTTGTGCGTGTTATGTGAGACATAACGCATAGTTCTCGTATATCTGGGTATAGGATACTCAGACAAGTGTAATAGGAGGTTGTGTTTCACCGATGGTACGGGAAACAGCTTCGCTCTGGATTAGACCACCGTAGAATCCCATTGGTAGTATGACTTTTGTCTGTGGGAGTCTGTAATCAGGTAGGATGTATTTGGTCTTAACCTGAGACTTGCACCGCTAATACTTGCGACAATCAATATACTTTAGTTGAGGTCGTCCAGGGCTTTAACAGGTTCTGTGTACGCCGATGCTGGGTATATTGAGAATCGTAGTGTATAGGGGTGATGTCAAGACGGAAGTGTCACTCTAGTCATATGGAGATGATGGTCACGTAGGATACAGTATTAGTGCTCTTATATGCTGCGCGGCTATCGGGATATTATGACTCGGTCATGTATATCTGATTATAGAGACTAATTACCAGACATCCGATATGTGCTTCGTACGAGCAGACACATATCCAGCCCCAGGCCTAGCACATGATCATCAGATACTGGATCGAAATACGCAATACTACGTATACTACGCCTGATATAGATCACATATTCCTGTAAGGATATTTCCGGAGAATTGGGTAGGCATGGCGCTTTGCTAGAGGCCAACCTTGTCTTGTAAATCGGTAAAATGTAATACTTGGTACTTACGTGTTCGGATAGTCCGACGACCGAATTTACTGCCAACATATCCGGATATCTCATGGGTCGCTTCCAAATGATACACCGATGACGTATGACTCGCATTATATATTAATTTGGGATTAATTAGAAGAGAGAGAAGAATTAATCTGGGATTAATTGGGGAGATATTTTATCTAGAATAAAATATCAATTTAAAGAGAGAGAACGATTAATTTGGAATTAATCGATAATATTATTCGATATATTAAACGAAATTGGATTTCGATTAGGAATTAAAATTAGATTTTAATTCGGGCACTTGAATTAATTTAGAATTAATTCTCGAGCGACGTGATTAGTAAATTGGATTTATTAACGAGGCATCGAGAAAATCGTTAATTTAGAATTATCGAAACCGAGCTCGAAATGTGTTTGCAAAGTTACGTCAATTTTGAATCACGTGCCGCAAGTCGCATCGCAAGTCATAAAAGTCAAATCTCTTTTTGGAAAAGTAACTTTGACTCTTTGACTTTGACCTTTAAGATTTGGAGGGAAATTTTGGGGGGAAAAGACTTTTAACTTTTTGGAAAAGTTAAAGGCTTTTCCTTTTCACCTTTTACCAAGGGTAAAAGAATTAAATAAAGTTATTACATTTGTTTTATTGTTTTTTAAAAGCATAAAATAAATGGTAAATGCTTTAGTATATTTTTGGAAAATATATAAGTGATACCATGACACCTTTTTCCCTTAACCTAATCTCTCATCCATCTCTCTTTTCCTCTCACATGGTCAGCCCAAGGCAAAAAACTGCCCAAGCTGGCCGAAAATGATGGTTCATTTTTGAGGGTTTTGTGGCAAAATCCAAGTGCTAGCACACTCCGAAGAGGCATACGAAGGTGTTAGGGAAACTCACCCACGAGCCGGGAATCGTTTGACGCAATTTCGAGGCTCTAATTCATGGACCAAAACTGAAAACAGTGAGCAGTGGACTGCACACTATTGGCACCACTTTGAAGGGGAAAATCATTTTGTTCTTCTTCAAATCGTCACAACCGATCAATGTGAGTATTCCGCTATCTCCTTTGATGTATTCACACTTATTATTCATGCTTGTTTGATGATCTTGGGACCTAGAATAAAACCAACAGTGGCATCAAGAGCCTAGGTTCAAACATAAAAGATTAGGGCTTAAAATTTGGGTATTTTGTATTTGAGCATGATTTGAATAAATTGGATGTTTAAGTGTGTTTAATACATATTTAATTGAATATTGATTAGATCAATTTCATGAATTAATGTTTGAAACATTTTTCCCCAAATGTTAAAGTTGGCCTAAAATGATAAATTGGGTATTTTGAATTTGAGCATGATTTTATGAAATTGGATGATTAATATGCTTAATATGGTGAATTGAAGATTGATTGGACAATTTCATGAAAAAAGTGATTGGATCATTTTTCCCCAATTTGCTTATGGTGGCCGAATGGGATAAGCCCTTATTGTCTTGGAATTTTGATTTTTTGTTCATTAGATGAATTGGAAATCATTTGGGTATATATTAATGTCGTTTGTGTAATTGATTGGATTGAATTTGAATTGGACATAAAATCCCCAAATTGCCAAGACTTTGAAGCATGAAAATGGGTTTGATTTATCATTAATGCGTTGGACATGTGATAATGAAATTGTGCATGATTAATTGTATAAATTAATGTTTTAGAAATGTTAATTTGGGTAATTAATCATGTAATACACTTTAGGTTAATTGAATGTGAAATTGGATTTTTGTATTTAATTAATTGGGCCTTAAAAATTAGATTTGGGCTTTTGAAGTTGTCATTAGGCTTGTTGGGCTTTGTTGTACAAAGTTGGGTTTAGGCAAATTGGATTGGATCCAATTGGGCCCAAACCCGCTTCCATAAAGCCCAAATGCGATTTAATGAACCTTTAAAGTTTAATTGGGCCTAATGGGCCAAGATTGATTTATGGGCTTATGGGGTAAATCCCGGATTGGATTTTGGTTATTCGGTTTGACCCGAGTTGACCAAAAGTCCACGCCTTAAGAAATCAATTAAAAGCCCATTGGACTTTAATCGAATTGACGTTGGACGTTAATCGGTCTGTGAGACGCGTTGTGATTAATTTAGAATTTAAGTCGTAAAAGGTTTATTATTAGAGTGTAATATTTAATTTGGAATTAAATAACGAATTAGAATTGAATGCATATTAAATTGGATTTACTGACGTAGTTTAATTAATTCGAGAATTCGTACTTTGAGTACTTATTCGCAAAACGAGTTTGACTCGATCAAAATCAATCGTTGTTTGAACATTGGATGATCACTAATTATCAGATTAATTAATTTGATTAGATTGATTGATAACATGCTTGTGTGAATACTTGGTTGTGATGAATGAATAGTGTATATCGGATGGATATTAGCAGGGTGGGGGCAATTTTGGAAATTATTGTAATAAATTTGATTTATTAAATTGGACCTGCGTGTCCAGCCTTATCACCTCTATTCTATTTGTATTCTCTTCTCACCTATTCCCCTCAATGTATATGAGGTTTCTTTAGAAGTGTAGTGTAACGGGTAGAAGTGATACAAGTGCTACTTATGAGAGAGATAAAGAGAGATTTGATCTAGGATCAATATGTTAAGTATCCATCCGTATATCATTATTGTTTATTTTCATATGCACTTTATTATGTATTAGAATGCATGTTAAGGGTGTATGATGATGAGACCTTAACAAGGATAATAATTGGTAGCCAATTTGCACGCGAAAAACCCTCATCAAATATCATGCGTTTTTCCTTCCATTGAGTGATTCTTACTCAAGATCCGAGATTGGCATTGGGTTGTTGGCCAAAGTCAAGCCCTTTGTCCGTCAAAGATGTTTTTGAATCACGAGAGTTTTGTTCTATATTGGTGTCTTGTCCAAGTTGTGGTTTGTTGTCCAAAGTCAAGACCACTTCTTGTCCATCGACATTGATTACGAAGCTTTCCATGGTCAATGGGTCGCGCTTATTGGGATCATTAAGCTTGTTGTGCCAAAGCCAAGACTTAGTTGATTCGGAGAGAAAAAGGTTAGGCAATACATTGGATGTATTGGCATATATAAGATATATGTTATGGATTTGGATATCCGCCTACTGGATCTAGGAATTGGATTGGATCCAATTGATCTTAGAGATCTACCTAGTTAATTATCATACAATTTGTTGGCGAAAGTCAAGATTGTGTGATATTTAACGGGATCCTAGCCCACTAGGAAACGCGGTTTCTCGAGTACTCGACAGAGGGTTAGAGGCTCGCCGAAAAATAGTGGGAGGCAAGAATTAAATTTGTAATACTCGTTCAATTACTTGCCATACGCGCTCATCAAATATCATTCGTCGTTATGATTTAAATTCAGTTAGACTAATATTTAAATCGTTGTTTTATTAAATAGTTGGACTATATTATTCAAACTATTCAATTATAGTTGATTTTATAATTGGATTATAGTAATCAATATAATTGATTTTAATCTATTGAATTATAGTTGATTAAATAGTTAGACTATTATAATCATTATAATTATTAGTACCTTAATATGATTAAATAGTTGGACTATTAAATCAAGATATATTGAAAGATTGGACATTTAAATACTAATCTTGGATTAAAATGTTTAAATGGTTTAATTTTCAAATTGGGAATAATTTCAGGATAGTCCCTGGAAATAAATAATAAGTTACTTTATTGATAAAATAACTTGTTAAGCCTAAGCCCAGAATTAAGCAATAAGTAAAGCATAATCTTGGAAGGTTTATGCAATGATAACTTTAGTGCTTAATCAACATACTTGTCATAAACCTATTTAGATTTAAGAAGTATTAAATTGTAATTAATAACTCTTGGGAGATTAATGACTATTCTCAAGGAGATAAAGTCAAACTTTACAATTAGGCTAATAGCGCAAGGCGCACCTTACTTCAATATTCTAGAAACCCAAGGCTTGGCCGAAGGCTTCTGAAATATTGAAA
This sequence comes from Zanthoxylum bungeanum, assembly GCA_019454045.1. Classification (NCBI taxonomy): domain Eukaryota; kingdom Viridiplantae; phylum Streptophyta; class Magnoliopsida; order Sapindales; family Rutaceae; genus Zanthoxylum; species Zanthoxylum bungeanum. The sequence goes on from SKCR01028122.1 coordinate 37,575, forward strand.
AGGGTAAAGGCAAAATCATTAAGATCTTCTGGGAAGATAAAGAACATATCCCAAAATGACTGCCGTTTGGATATGGCAGACATGAAGGAATTAAAGAAAAGCAAGGCCCTGACTTTAAATATATTCGTCATTATTATGTTCACTACTAGTATTGAAATTGGATTTTAAATACTTAGTGTGGTACATAGAATATATGTACTGATGTGCAGAATCTGCTGTGAGCAGGATACTGACTTCAGTTAAGATTTAATCTGCAAATCAGAAACGAGATGAAATTTGCTGTTTCGACCGTAGATACCTAATTTTAGGAAATACCCTTCGGGTGTGTACCTATATTAGGAAACTATTATAATGTAACTAGTTTAACTAGGAACATTATCTCTATATCAGTGTTTAATCCGTTGCGGATAAACCCTTATATTCTAGAACACTAAAGTGTTTCATTATATAAAGATGATATTGAGATAAACACATTAGATGTGAATTACAGTATTTATATTTTGAATATAAATAAATCTCAAACATATTATATGATGACAAATAAATAGCTCTAACTGATTTGATCAGAAGAGACTTAAATGTGGCATTGTTGTCTAGGACACATAAACAAGACTCGTATATCCACACTTTTGAAGAGTGGGTACTAAGACTAATTTGTTTCCAATCAAATAAAGTCTACGAATCTAGTTTATTAGGAAAAGTGCCTAAAACACTATTTACTTGGTAAAAGTGCAAATGCCACAGATCTGTTAGCCCTAGTTTATAGTGAAGCAAGAGGGCCCATATCTAGCTAGGCTAGATGTGATATGAATATTTCGTGACCTTAACGGGTGTGGCATCACGTTATGGTTATGTGTTTCTTTTAAAGAACATAAATCGGAAACCTTTAGAGTTTCAACATGAAATAGACAAACAGATCGGCTAAAGTATTAAACCGTCACGGTAAGACCGAAATGGAAAATACTTAAGCAATAAGTTTCACAAATACTTGAAAGAGTATAGTATTCTTTCAAATGAGGACTCCTCCCGAGACACGTCAGTTTGACGGTGTGTCCGTACGGAGAAACCGAATTTTGTTGGACATGATAAGGTTTATCATGAGTCGCTCTGAGCTACCATTTCCTTCAACGGATATGCATTAACAGTGCAAAACTTATTTGGAATAAGGTTCCATATTAATCTGTTAGACAGAATTCATATTAGATATGATCAGGAATAGAAACAGGGTTTCTCGCTCCTAACGATTTGGGTATGCTGGGCATATGTTTGGATGATGCCAAACTAAAACCTAAATCGGATAAGTGCCAAATGTAGGTTATCCTAGGGAAAACCATAAGTATAGTACTTATACAACTCACTAGAGAACAATTGTAATTGTTGCTCACCATGCGGTCTTCCTTAGAGGAATACCGATATGCAGTGGTAAGTGGGAGGACAGTAAAACTCGATGAAAATCAGAGTGATACTTTTCAAGGCATGAAGTCCTTAATGGAACACAAACTGTTCATCAAGGAAGAACATATACCATTAATCTTCGTATACATAAGAACCGCGTAGATCGGAGAGAGTCAGAAAATAACCTGGGGTATGGGTTTCTGATCTCACCTCATAAAGATGTCAATCTTATTGAGAAAGACCCAACTACGTATGAGGAAGTGATACAAGGTATCGACTCCTATCATGGCAAAGTGCCATGAGTCCAAGATGGATTCCATGTATAACAACTATATTTGGACACTAATTGATGTACCGTAAGGCATTGTGCCTGTTGGTACTGTAAAAGTCTTCAAGGAAGACATACATGGATGGCAACATACCAACGTACTAAGCTAGGCTTATTGACGAAAAGGTATCGTTATCAACATTGTGTTGACTACGATTCAACCTTTTAATTGTTGCCACGGTAAATCCATTTGGATAATGCTTGCTGTAACTGCACATTTCATTAATAATGTGTCAGTTAAAGGTCAAAATCGCATTCCTTAAAATGAAACATTTTGGAGGATGTTTATAACATCCTGATGATTTTATCGTACTAAAATCAGCAAACAAGGTTTGCAGGTTATTCGATCCATGTTTGGGGTTGAAGCAAGCATAAAGTTCTTGGAACTATTGTTTTGATGTAATAATGATAGTCAATGATTTGATTCAAAACAGAATGAATCTTATGTATATGAGAGGGTTAGTGGGAGCGCAGAGAAAATGGCTGTCCTTAAAATAATGATAATGTAATATATATTCATTTCTTGGAAATGATATTCCCATAAAATAATCGGTGAAAACTTGGCTTTCAAGAGAAAATTCTCCGTAGAATTCTCGGGAGAAACAACCTTTATTCCGGGAATAAAGATCTACTAGGATAGATTTAAGTTGTTAATACTCTCTGGGAAATCGTACATTGAAAAATGTACGTGACCTGGTGTCTCATACGCTTTGAGCATATGGATTCACGATCAGGCCAATCCAAGTGATAGTCACTGGATTGATGTTAAGAACATCCGTTAGTATCTTAGAGAACTAAGGATGCTTTCTTGAACTATGGAGAATGAGAACTTGAAGTGACTGGGATCACTGTAGCAAGTAACCTGAACCGATAAAGACGACTAAAAGTCACAAACGGTACTATAGAGATTGAATAACGGTACGGTGAGCTGGAAATCTTCCAAGCAAGATACTGTTACCGAATAAATAACAAATGTGGATTATTGCTACAACTGAGGCAGCAATAGAAGCCATCTGGGTTAATAAATAAATCTAATTGGATTAGATATAGTTCTGTTAGCGGCTGAGCTGGGCGTCAGCACAGGCTAAAGAATTAATGGTCTCATCAATGATCCAGATATATACTTCGACTATTCATCTGATTCGTTCGGATCATACATCATGGTGATGTGATGATCGAATAAATCGCGTCAGACGATAATCATATAAATCCGCTGACGAAAGCAGTTTCTCAGCAGTTTGAGCCAACCGTACATAGTTCTGGTGTTAGACACTCGAGTGACTGGCTAAAGGCCAAGTGGTAGATTGTTGGACAGTTATGACCCATAGCGTCACTATTTGTACAGATCATAGTGTTGTTGTACAAATTAACTATGTGACAAAGGAGATTGCACTTTTATCATTTGTGATTAGATCACCTTAGATATATAAATGATAGGAGGTCCTTATGATTTGTTCCTAGATTGAGAATGATATGAGACAGTATCAATCAACGAAGGATAAATCATTAAACATCCCTAGTCAGAGCATTGTCGAGATTGGACATCGATAGATGCGTAAAAGACTAGTATTACACTTGTGCGTGTTATGTGAGACATAACGGCATAGTTCTCGTATATCTGGGTATAGGATACTCAAGCAAGTGTAATAGGAGGTTGTGTTTCACCGATGGTATGGGAAACAGCTTCGCTCTGGATTAGACCACCGCAGAATCCCATTGGTAGTGTGACTTTGTGTCTGTGAGAGTCTGCAATCAGGGTAGGTGTATTTGGTCTTAACCTGAGACTTGCACCGCTAATACTTGTGACAATCAATATACTTTAGTTGAGGTCGTCCAGGGCTTTAAAGGGTTCTGTGTACGCCGATGCTGGGTATATTGAGAATCGTAGTGTGTTGGGTTGTGATGTCAAGACGGAAGTGTCACTCCTAGTCATATGGAGATGATGGTCACGTAGGATACGGTATTAGTGCTCTTATATGCTGCGCGGCTATCGGGATATTATGACTCGGTCATGTATATCCGATTATAGAGACTAGTTACCAGACATCCGACATGTGCTTCGTACGGGGCAGACACATATCCAGCCCCAGGCCTAGCACGTGATCATCAGATACTGGATCGAAATACGTAATACTACGTATACTACCCCTGATATAGATCATATATTCCTGTAAGGATATTTCTGGAGAATTGGGTAGGCATGGGGCTTTGCTAGAGGCCAACCTTGTCTTGTAAATCGGTAAAACGTAATACTTGGTACTTACGTGTTCGGATAGTCCGATGACCGAATTTACTACCAACATATCCGGAGATCTCATGGGTCGCTTCCCAATGATACACCGATGACGTTTGACTCGCATTTTATATTAATCTGGGATTAATTAGAAGAGAGAGAGAATTAATCTGGGATTAATTGCGGAGATATTTTATCTATGATAAAATATCAATTTAAAGAGAGAGAACGATTAATTTGGAATTAATCGATAAATAATATATTCGATATTTTAAACGAAATTGGATTTCGATTAGGAATTAAAATTAGATTTTAATTCGGGACTTTGAATTAATTTAGAATTAATTCTCGAGCGACGTGATTAGTAAATTGGATTTATTAACGAGGCATCGAGAAAATCGTTAATTTAGAATTATCGAAACCGAGCTCGGAATGTGTTTGCAAAGTTACGTCAATTTTGAATCACGTGCCGCAAGTCGCATCGCAAGTCATAAAAGTCAAATCTTTTTGGAAAAGTAACTTTGACTCTTTGACTTTGACCTTTAAGATTTGGAGGGAAATTTTGGGGGGAAAAGACTTTTAACTTTTTGGAAAAGTTAAAGGCTTTTCCTTTTCACCTTTCACCAAGGGTAAAAGAATTAAATAAAGTTTATTTACATTTGTTTTATTGTTTTTTAAAAGCATAAAATAAATGGTAAATGCTTGAGTATTTTTGGAAAATATATAAGTGATACCATGACACCTTTTTCCCTTAACCTAATCTCTCATCCATCTCTATTTTCCTCTCACATGGTCAAGCCCAAGGCAGAAAACTGCCCAAGCTTGGCCGAAAATGATGGTTCATTTTTGAGGGTTTTGTGGCAAAATCCAAGTGCTAGCACACTCCTAAGAGGCATACGAAGGTGTTAGGGAAACTCACCCACGAGCCGGGAATCGTTTGACGCAATTTCGAGGCTCTAATTCATGGACCAAAATTGAAAACAGTGAGTAGTGGACTGCACACTATTGGCACCACTTTGAAGGGGAAAATCATTTTGTTCTTCTTCAAATCGTCACAACCGATCAATGTGAGTATTCCGCTATCTCCTTTGATGTATTCACACTTATTATTCATGCTTCTTTGATGATCTTGGGACCTAGAATAAAACCAACAGGATCATATCAGGTTTGGGTTCCAAAAGGATAAGGATTCTAGATGTATCTTATGAACTGACCTACCCTACGGCGGCACTTCACTCGTTAAGTCAAAGAATCCCGAAACGGTGGCTTGCACTCACAAATGAATAATTAACTGTTAATGACATTCTTTTATCAAATAAAACAGTTGTTGTTTAATATAGGAGTAAGAGTTATTCCCGCATATATTAAATTGACTGAGATTGTCTCGATTTATCATGCGAGTACTTGACCTACCCTACGGCGGCACTTACTTGTGGGATGATAGGTTTCCGTGGCATAGCAATTCTCTTAGGTTTATAATTCATTATTCATGGTTCATGCATCATGTTTAATTTTATGCCAAAATTCTTTGATGATTTTAATATGCGATGAATGAATGTTAAATGCATGTTTATTTTATTTTCAGCCATGGTTTCTCCAATTATTTCCATACTCTCAAACGATAAATTGACCGGGGAAAACTATGTTAAGTGGAAAAGTAACATGAACGCTATTCTAGTCTGTGAAGACCTTAAGTTTGTCCTGACGGAGGAACGTCCTCCCGAGTCGGCCAAAAATGCTGGCCAATTTGTGCGCGATACCTACCAGAAATGGGTCGCAGCAAATGAGAAAGCCTGCTGCTACTTGCTAGCAGGGATGTCTAAGGTTCTTGCTGTAAAGCATGAACCTATGGCTCTAGCATCTCAGATAATGGAGTCATTGCAGGGCATGTTTGGGCAGTCTTCGGAGCGTCAATGACATGAGGCCATGGTCTCAGCGATGACTGCTAGGATGAAGGATGGGACATCAGTCCGAGAGAACGTCTTAAGGATGATG